>JBBMOL010001327.1:0-42072 GCA_037954665.1 Laguncularia racemosa | reverse complement strand
ATTGAAAATGATGGCTCAAAAGGTGCCCCATGCGGGCTAACCTTGAGAGATCTGGGAAGTGCCCCTTTTTTGGGCTGACTACCCTATTAAAGGAAGAATATCCTAAGTGAGAATCTTATTCATTTTTTTTTTCAATAACAATCAAATGCAAGATGACTTAAGACTTCTGAACAAGTGATAACTAAAATTTTTCTGCAAATTTTCAAAAAATGGTCTTTTGAAACCTAAGGATAATGTGGAAAAATATTAAAGTGTTCCTTTTTTTTTTTAGTGAGCATTTCTAACAAGTAAAGAATCTGACAAGGCTCCTAAAAATACAAATAAAGGGTAAACATTCCCTACTGCTCAATAATCACTTACTCTTTTGCCTCATTTTTCTTAGAGGTTTTGGTTTAATCCTAGAAACAAAGTGTTGTCTTAGCTTAATCAATCATCTCTTGAGGGGTTTCTTGTAATCAAGACTCATATCTTCCTCTTGGGGAACATCAGTACTTAAGGTTAAACAATGCCAATGAGTAAATTCCCTCATTCCATTTATAACTGGATATCTTGTTTTTAATTGGTTTAATCTAAGAGGACTTCCTTACAATCTCTCGGCTTAGATGTCACTCTTGACTTCTACTCCCAAAATTATGGTCTTTCTTGTAAGTAATACGCTTTAATCCGTTAAGACTTTTTGATACTTTGTAATGCAATTTAGGCTCTTTTGGTTATTGGTTTCAGAAGAGTATGTTAATGGTTTTTTTTTTTTTTTTTTGAAAGAATCGTCATTTCAACTTGGGTTTGTAAGTCAAGAAACTTTGAGAAAAAGAACTGGAATAGTACTTGCCCTAGCAATTTTTGCTTAAGATAAGTTATTTTCAATGATTTGGAGAAGTCTTCGAAAAGGGTAGTATATCTTTGAACTACTCTCGTATTTGGCCCTGGTATTTTTCAAGTGTTGTTGGGCTTTTTATAGGTTTAGCTACATTCTTGGCTTTTCTCATTTCTCTTCTTTTCTTTTTCTTTTCTTCCTTTTTCTTTCATTTTTTCATTCGTCATTTTTATTTTTTTTTTCATTCATTCTCTTTTTTTCCATTTTCTTTTCTTTTCTTTTCTTTTAGGCCCAATGGTGATCATTTCATGTGGTTCATGTGTATTTTCTAAGAATGTGGACTTCTCTTCATCTCAAATAAATTATCTATGGCTAAAATTTTGAATTGTTGCAACTAGGGCAAGCACTATTGATGTCTCTATCTTCCCAAGTATTCCATCGTGGGGTGGTTGATGGTGAGGTTCAATTTTGAAACTCTTGTTTATCAAAGGATGATTGTGTTTAGGGTAGCAAAGATGAATGCCTAACATTATCTTGATTTAACGTATCAAATTCAAGATAGACCTCCTTTAAGGAATGAGTCCAAAACCTCACATTAATAACACTCAACTCTCAAGTGTTTAAGGGTTAGTGTTTGGGACATGGTTTGCCTCTTGTCATCTTAAACCTTTTAAACCAAGATACCCTTCCATTTTATTAACTTTGCCTATGTTCTCCACTTCTCATGGTGTCCAAGCGATTTGGTCTTAAGACTCAAGGATTTGGAGTAGTCTTCTTTATACCCTCATTGATAATTGACCATAGCTACTTTGAAAGTGTACTAAAAAAAAATCTGTGTCTGGTTTAGATGACTTTTGATGGAAAGGAAAACTTCAAGTGCAGCTTTTAGGATTGGAGTGTGTCGGGACGTTTTACATTTTGAGGCTAAATCAAGATATGAGGAGACCTTTTGAAGTGAATGGGGTCTTTTAAGTTGGTTATAGAGGTCCTTGGTTTTATGTTTAGAGCAAGTGACTATGAGCTTTAGGTTAAGCTGACCATTTATAAGCAACTTTTAGGACCTTGAAAAGATCTCTTATTGTTAGTAACTCTTCAATTTTCTTTCTTTCTTTATTTTTATTGGTTGTTCTTATTTTTTAGTAAATATGTAAACAAGATGCTCATACGGATATAAATATGTAAACAAGATGCTCACACAAGATGCTTACACGGATGCTAAAAGTAGAAGGGCTGACAACTGATTGACAATGTAATATTGAAACTTCACTTTTATTAATATTGAAAATTTGGAGTTCGATAAAGACTACAAATAATGATCTATTTCCTAGCTCTTTTAGTCTTCTGTTGTGGAGGCTTAGTCTCCCCATTGATGACGGCTTCTAGTTCTTGGACTTTAGCTTGGCACTTCTCCAATTGTGCTTCTAAGGCTTTGTTTCTTTGGTCGGATTCCTTAAAGCGTCCCTTCCAGATGTCTTTCTTATAATCTGCAGCTTCGAAGTATACTTCCATCCGGGCCTTGACCTGCTCCAAGTAGATTTCTGTTTCTGGATTGATCTGATCTGGTCTTGGCTGGGTGACGTCTGGAACCCGATATGCTCTTTCCCCTGTCTGGTATAGCTGGCGGATTACAAACTCTCTGGTGGCTCGGTGTTTTCCCACTTCGCCATCTAGCTCCCCGAGGTCTAAGTTTGGGCTTTCGATTCTGGCTTCCTAAAGTGCTTTGACCTCTGCCAGCTTGGCAAACTTCTCGGCTACCAACATGTTCGGATCTTGATACTCAAAGGTAATTGTTTCGAGTGAGGGCCGATAAACTATGTCTTGGACGATACCGAATTGGCGGACTACGGAGTTGGGGTGATATCCGATGCATCCATTGATCCCGATTAACGGCACTTCTTGGAAATTACTGCAAGTCAAGATGATTTTATTGCAGCAACTCCACCTGGCTGTCCATAGGATATCTTTAGCGCTAAGGCTTCTAAGCAGATCTACCCAACTGTAGCTGGTAATGTCGTCGGGTAGCTTCACCTTTTCTATACAGGAATCCACCAGATCCACCTGTTGGGCCAGGGTTTTCCTGACCATGTTCAGCCCGAAGCACTTGAGGTGGCTTACGAACCATATCAGCAGAAGGTTGATGCTGGAGCGGAGGATCCCATGACCCTTCTTCTTGAGGAAATTCAGATTTCGGATCTGTTCAGCCAGTAGAGCCGGGATGTAAGATTTTCCCTCCAGGAATTGGGTTACCAGCTCTGCAACCCGGTAGTGAATATAGAAAGTTCCGGTGGGGAACAGTATGGTGGCGAAGGCTGTCAAGATGAAAGCCTTCACCCTTCTTTGTCTGTAAGTCTGAGGGTCCCCACACAGGATGTCCTTTCTATCCCCATTGTCTTCTCGGGCAATAAACCAGGCTTCTAGATCATCCATGCATATGCAATACCCGTTACAGTCTGCCAAGGCTTTGTTGACTGCTGTTTCGCGGATGCCCAGTAGTCTGCTGAACGTACCAGCTGGCCCGGCCTCAAGGTCTGGCGCGTAAATCTGATCAGTCAGTGTTGGAGCCTGTAGCAACTGGGTATACTCCTCCAGGGTAGGGGTGTTCTCATGCGGTCCGATGAAGAAAGCTGCGGGCTCGATCTCCCATAACTGGAGCATGGCCCGGACCATAGGCAAATTCGCCTCTGTCTTAGTCAGTGAGAGGACGGGGCCGATCTTTTGTTGGATAAAGGCTTGCTCCTCTGGGTTATACAAGGTAAACCAGTGGTCCAGTACCAATTTTGGGTCCAAAGGTTTGTACACCCGAATTTCTTTGCGGAGGAGGCGGTTGACTGCACTGCTAGCCATCTATTACAATAGGAAGCAGCCTAGTTATAACAAGAACTATGAAAACATTACAGGGAAATAGCCTAAACTCCAATAACAAACCATTACATTGTCATCCAATTGTCAACCCCTTGTACGATGTTATGTATGCAAGTAGGTTGGTTCTAACTGGTTCCCGAGCTCTATGGCCTCCCGCATTCTCGAAGAAATGGATCTCAGGCCATATCGAAGCATAGGGTGGGGTAGCCTAATCGGTCCCGAACGGTGAATCAACTCACTTCGCCCGAAACCTACACAATGGCTCCCCGTCTTAGGTTTCTAGGACGGTCCGGGTTCGACCGCATCTACTCACACAAACATATGCATGCAAAAAAAAAAAAAAAAAAACCATAGTAAACATCTAACTAAATCCTGCAAAGTTAGTGACAGGAAAGAAACACATTTCTTAAAGATAACAATCCGAAGAGAATCAGGTGGCTAGCCTACTGGCATGGTTCCCCAGCGGAGTCGCCATCCTGTCGAGTCTAATTTTTGAATTCCCATTCCTAATCCGATCTAAACTAGACCCTATGCTCATCTAATCTAGATCCTCGACTTGAGTTAGGAATTTCGTTTAATTTTTGGAGTCGCCACCCAACTGTTTGTTGGAAAAATTGAATTAAGACTAAAGGAGCGGATTAGTCATAATTTGGACCACTAGTCGTCGTTCTTTCCACTTCTCGTTTTTGTGAAAAGAGGAAAAGGGAAAACCAGAGCTTCTAAGTCCGGAGGCTAACCTATTAAAACCTTTACGGTTACCACCTAATCTCCTAAAATTGTTTATCTTTAGAAATGTGTTTCATTTGTGTTTCTGTTACTTTTTATTATGTTTGAGAATTATTTTGAGAAAATGATTTTTTCTTTATTTTATGGGTTGACCCGAATGGGTGCCTACGTACCTGCTATTCAGGATCAAACAAGCCGTAGTTCGCTTTTCTGAAAAATTTAGATTTGTTTGTGAATTTTAATTTTGAAAACTCTTTTGATTTAAGTTCTTAACGTCTTTGGAATTTTTAAAAATTTCTAAGCCTAAGCTTTGATTTTATTTTTGAAAATGATTTTTTTTTGGAAAACATCAATTTTGGATTTATTTGAAGAAAAAGATTTTTCTAGGTGCTAAAACTTAATTTTTCTTCTATTTTCATAATTTTTGAATTTTTATTAATTTTCATGATTTTTATGATTTTTGTGATTTTTTATAAGTTTTTGTGATTTTTATAAAGTTTTGTAATTTTTATGCTAGAACATTTTATCCTAAGTTATTATCTATCCTATTTTGAAATCTAAAATTTTATTATTATTTTTCCTAATCTTTTTATTATTTTATTCTATTATTTTATTTTTTTATTCTTTTATTATTTTATTTACATTTTATTTATTTTATTTTATTTTTTACATTTTTCTTAATTCTAGAAAAATCTAATTTCTACATTTTTCCTATTTATTGAAAATATAAAACAAAAACAAATAATAAATAAATAACAAATTCGGAATAAATAAATAAACCAAATAAATTAATTAAATAAAAAAAATCCGATTTACCTGGATCCGGGTCGGTGCGCGGGTCGAACCTGTCGGGTCAAATCGGGTCGGATCGGATATGTCGGAGACGGCGGCGGGGTTAGCTCGTTCACGGCGTTCCGGCGGTCGTTTGCGGCGGGTGAAGTGTCGAATCCTAGATTCTTGAGGGTGCTGAATCCGATGGTGGTGGCGGTTTACTCCCAGATCGCCTCCTAGCGGTTGCTCCAACTCCGATCGATGGTCTCGGCTTCAAGTTCCTCCGGCGTACTCCGATTCACTCCTTTCTCTCACTTTTTCTTCGTGTTTTTTCGTGCTTTGGCTTCCTCCTGTTCTCCTCTATTTATAGGCACCTCGAACTCCTCTTGGATAAGCTCGAATCGGCCGATTTAGATAAACCCATATTTTTCCGTTTCTTAGATTCGATTTTATCCCGGCGATTTGATGTTAATCTCTTGTGCTCCTTTGGTTTATCTGATGGATTTGGCCTTATCTCGACTTTAATCTAGAAGATTAAAAAGAAAACGGCCGATTTCGCCTTCGTCGGACTTCTGTCGGATTTTTTCCTCCGGCTGGGCTCGCGAAGAAGACGATCACGCGCGACGCGCGTGACTTCCCTCGGCCAATCACATGCTGCCACGTGGCAGCTCCAGGGGAAAGAACGAAAAACTTTTGCCGAGCGCCTGCGGGGGGATTCGAACTCGCGACCTTCAGCCTTCACACGGTTCCCATGCGCACACACGAGCCAGCTGAGCTGGCCCAATTTCCCGATTTTATTTACATCGCAAATTGTACATATGCGATGCAATTTTTTTATTTTTTTGTATTTTTTGAAATTTCAAAAATTTGTAAAAATTATTTATTATTCATTATTGCTATTTCTGAAATCATTTTTCAAAATTGAAGTGTTTTCCTATTTATTTTTATTTTTGAACATTTTTATTATTTTATGCTAAATTAGGAAAAATTGGGAAAAATTAGGAAAAATTGAAAAATTGATTATTATTGAAAATTATTGATTCCTAGGGCAAAAATGGGGTGTTTACAATAGGCATCTGATGAAATTTGATAGACAAACATACATCAACAACTGCTTTGAATGTAATAGTAAGTTATTCCAAAGTAATATTACAACTCCAACATTACAAAAGGTATTTATAATAGGTCAAGACTTACCTCCACTAGTTAAATATATTTAGAAAATATATTTAATTTGTTCCACTAAAAGAAAGATTATTATTTTGGGGGTTTCCTTGACAAAATTGGAAAGATAATTATTTTCAGGATGATAAATAAGGAAAAATAATAAATGGAAATTTGGGGAATAATGAAGGATACCTTTTTAGATTAATTCGACCATTCGGATGAAGCTTATAAATAAAGGAAGTAGAGTGAATGATATATATCTCAACAAGAGCAACGACAAGATATACAACAAGAGATATTTTGATTACATGCTAAAATTGGAGGAATTCATTATTGTTTTATCCTCAAGAATGTTTGACTCAAAGTTCGATTGAGTGATTGTTTGAGTGATTTATTTTTTGAATGTTTGTTTTGTAATTTGGTTGAGAAAGCTGAAAGCGGGAATATTAGAGAAGAATGTCCATCACTAGGGGCACCATGAAATTCCTTAAGAATAGATGGGATAAGAGAAGACTGTGGGATAAGAAATAACCGAGTGTGAAAAATACAAAAGTCCATTCTTCCAAGAAAGCTACCATTGCAAAGGATGACTTGTGGCTAAGTCTAAAATAATAGTTTGAAACTTAGGTAGATGCATGTATTCATGTTTTAATGAATCCATAAGAGAGACAGTAAAGGAAGAAAAAGCCAGATACTTTTAATTAATCTCATGTTGTCGAGAAAGAGCATTGGCAACAATATTGTTGGTGCCTTTCTTATAGACAATAGTGTAACTATAACATAGAAGTTTAGCTAAGTACTTTTGTTGCTCTTGTGTTTGAAAATTCCTTAATACTATGATGGTCCGTACAAATAAGAAAATGTAAGCCCAATAGATATTGCCTCCACAATAGCATGTAGTTCACAAACATAAGTGGAGGCTTTACATAGATGAGGGGGAAACTTCTTGCTAAAGAAAGCAACATGATAATTCCCTTGTAACAACATAGCTCTCAATCTTGATCTTGAAGCATCAGTCTCTACAATGAATTGCTTAGAAAAATCAGGTAGGACGAGAATGGGAGTTGAAAATAAAGCCACATTGCGTTGCTTAAAAGCATTTGTAGCTAAGTTTGACTAATGAAACATGTCATTCTTTAAGAGGCCAATTAAGGGTGCAATAATAGAAGTGTAACCCCAAACAAAGTAGTGATAATAAACCGATAGACCAAAAAATGCCTTCAACTGTTTTAATGTTGATGGTACTGGCCAAGTTGATACAATAGCAACCTTAGATGGATCCGATCACACCCTATCCTTAGAGACAGCATGACCTAAGTAATTAATAGAAGATTGTCTAAAAGAACACTTGGACTCCTTAAAAAAGAAAGTGTTATCAGCTAACACTTGTAACAATTGCGAAAGATGCTTGACATGAGAAACCATAAACTTGTTGTAAACAAGAATGTCACAAAAAAAGATTGTAGAAATGGATTAAAAATCCCATTCATGATGGCTTGAAATGTGGCTAGAGCATTACATAAGCCAAACTACATGACTAAGAATTTGTCATGGCCCTCGTGTGTTAGAAAAATCAACCAAATGCATACGAATCTGATGATACCCTAAATGCAAATTCAACCCCCCCCCCCCCCCCCCCCCCCCCCCCCCCCCCCAAAAAAAAAAAATCTCATCCAAGAGTTCATCAATAGTGGGAATAGGAAATTCATTCTTGATGGTAATATAATTTAGTGCCTTATAATCAATACAAAAATGCTAACTCCGATCCTTTTTCTTGATAAGGAAAACCGAAGAAGAAAAAGGACTAGTACTGTGCTAAACAATCCCCTGGACTTGCCACTCTATCTCATTTTTTGAAAATGAGGATAACGATAAGGCTTGATGTTGATAAGAGAGGTCATGGTACGAGGTGGATATGATGTTGAACATCACAATAGGATGGTAATGATGAGGGTGACTCAAAAATATGATTGAATTTACCTAATGCCTCAGATTAAAGAGGGTTGTTGGTAGTATTCGTAATGATAGAATAGGGGCTCACTTCCTAAACCACTAAGTGATAAAAAGATGCAATTGCATTTTTCCACAAAACCCTTCACAATTGATGATGCGGAATTTGGTTAGAAGAGGGAGATAGACCCCCTTATAAAATAATCTTAATCTCATTTTGCATGAACTGCATCAAAAGGGTAGAGTAGTCAATAGTAATTGGACCCAAACTCTGTAGCCATTATACCCCTAAAACTACCTCGCACCATGAATGGGTAAGACATAGAAAGTTTCCCTAAAATCCACCCCTTAAATCAAAATAGACACATTATAACAACTCCTCTCACACAATAGCTCACTACCATTCCCAATCATCACTTGAAAATTAGGAGAAGGGGAAATAATTAAACCTAGATGTTTAATTAATCTTGCTTAGATGAAGTTATGTGTACTTCCTAAGTCTACTAAATTAGAGACCTCCTGATGATTAATGACCTCTTGAAAACGGATGGTGTGTGGTAAACAAGCACTAGAAAGAACATGATAACTAATGGCAACAAAATCATCATCCATAGGAGTAGAATTAGAAAAGGAATTCGGAAGGAGACGAGCAAAACCAACACTTGAATCATTAGTCAAAACCTCCTAGTCCTCATAAAGCAAAGATAAGAATTTGGCTTTGCATTTGTGATTGTGATGAAATTTCTCATTGCAATTAAAACATAAGCCTTTCTCATGATGAAGCTGCATTTCTTGAGCAGTAAGCTTTTGAATAGAAATATGGGAAGAAGGAGAAGAATAAAAAGATGGAGAGAGAGATGAGATGGGAGGAGTGGGTTTATAAAATTGCAAGGTAGATGGTTTTCCAGGAATAGTGGGAGAAAGAAAAAGAAATTACTCTTGGAATTTTGCTTCATATTACTTTGCTAACCAAATTGCATGCACGAGAGAAGTAGGCTTAGCAATTTACACATCCTGTTGAATTGTTGAGATTAGAAAATCGACCCAAGAGAATCATGGCTAGAAAAATTTGGAATATCTAGTTTAATTCCCTTCAAAAAAGTATCACTAACAAAAATGGATGAATTAGTAAGCAAAGAAGGATTGCCAAAAGCAGTAGAAGTCGATGATAAAGTGGAAGAAGACGAAGGTTGGTGTTGTGAAATTTCAAATTATCAACTCTAGTGGCTAAAGATTGCAATTGAGAAGTAATCACTATTAAACAATGCTCCACACCTTGAATACTCTGTTTTATAGTCACGAACATGCTTTTGATGACATCCATGTTTGTGGACTGTGAAGATAAATGCAACTTTAGCGCCATGGGAAGAACAAGAGCACCAAATCGTTAGGCTTAATCGGTTAAAAAGGCCTAAACTATCAAAAGTACACACAGATAAAGACCCTCAATACTTCAATAAAACCTTTCTATCATTCTTTCAGTCAGTCATGCCTCTCTCCTCTCTTCTATTGTTTACTCGCTAAAATTAAGGTCTGTTTGATTGTTAACTAATTGCTTTTGTATTTTGTTTTGTGGTGGAAAAATGGGATCTAGCCTATTTCGAGTGAGTTAACAATCCCTCATACTAGAACTTAAAACGTAAGGATGTTCCTTTTCTCTTTATTACTCGTATTTATATGTGATTCTCGTGTATATTTCAATATAACTGCTATCAAATTGTATTTTCGGTTGCAATCATTGCTATGTTGACTATTCTATAGTGAAAGTTGTTATATTTCATTATTTTGACTATTCTATATTAGAAATCGTTGTATTGAGCTATTATGTATTTATTATTATGTCCTACTCTGATGAATTGTATGATTCTCGTGTCATTTTGAACTCCTCTTATATCGATCTGAACGTTTTATAACAATCTACTTACTTTGTTTTATTTATTATCGAGTAAATGTAGTGTCGTTGTTACAGCTCGTAACTTGCCTTTTTTTTTTTTTTTTTCTATCAAACTAAAAAATTTTAGAAACTTAATTTATAGATGTGAACTTTATAAGGTCATTTCATCGTAAAGTTCAAATTAAAATAAAGTACATTTTCACAAAGCCCAAAACGTAAACGTAATAGCTCAAAAATCTTAGAATATCACGTTCTCTTTAGTCGCACAAGCTAAAGAGAAAATCTAAAATACATATATATAACGATAAAGTAGCTTCTATCAATTATGCTCCATGTTACTGTACCTTGTGCATTATAAAATCCCTGAACGAATCCAACGCGGCTATGGAGCTTCCCGGAAAACCATTTTCGAATCTCCTGCGGAGCAGTGCAGCACGTTCTCGTACACCTTCATCCTTCATCAGCCTTTCGATTCCCTTCGCGATATCATCCTTCTTCACGCTCCGCGATAAATCATCCGACACAACGCATCCCACCTTAAGGTGGGCCACCACTAGCTTGGAATTATGGTACTGGTCTCCTCGAATTGGCCACGTCAGAAATGGGACTCCACGCCCAATGGCTTCGACAGTAGAGTTCCACCCACAGTGTGATAAGAATCCACCGGTTGATGGGTGGCTCAGGATAAGCAACTGTGGTGCCCACCCGTATATTATCAAACCTCTATCCCCCACTTTCAGATCAAGACCAGTGGGGAAGTACCCATCCTCTCCGGGCTTACCTCCAAGTAACGTGCGGGGTGGGCCCGGCCTGCCTGAACCGGGTTGGATCACCCATATGAAGGGATGGCTTGATTCCTCCAGCGCAGCGGCTAGCTCCGGATATTCTTCCATTGTGGGGCCCACTTCGCTGCCGAAGGACACGTATAGGACGGAGCCACGTGGCTTCGAGTCTAGCCATTGGATGACTTCGTCTTCCTGAATGTTGGATTTTCGATTGGACCGGATTTCTTTGTCGTGAAGCAGCGAACCGGCTGATTTCCAGTACTGCTCGGGTAAAAGCGGTCCAACACCCCAGACCGGTTTATTCATTTGATGTGCAATGTATTGCAGAAACGGATGTTCCAAATCATCGCACGTGTGGAACATGAGCGCAATCGTATCGGCTGCTTCCTCAACCCAAGGTGGCTGCTGACCCGGTTTAGGCGGCCCCTTGAATCCAGGCCCTGGCACACCCCTTCCTCTTCCACGTCCACCTCCACGACCAGGACCACTGCCACCACCATCACGGAGGTGAGGCGGACCATGCGGACGCTGCTTCAGATCGGACTCGGTTATCGCCATTTCTTCGGGTAAGCCCGGAAGCAATCGCTTCTCTCCCGGTTTAAGATCATCTAGACTGGCTTTCCATGATGCGTGCTCCATTGCTGCCGAGCAAGCACCGGAAGTGAAGAATCCAACAGTTGGAACCTCAAATTTCTTAAATATCTCGCCAGTCCACCCCATCATGATGTCAAGAACAGCGCAAAGCGGTCGGCTAGGTTCGGGGTCACTTATCCGGTCCGAGAGGAGGAGTTCGAGCCCTTGAGCCAACTGGTTGTGAAGGTGATGGTGCTGCATCATGGGATCAGAACCGGGATCCATCGGAGGTGGCGGCGATGAGGGTATCTCAGCGACTTCGACGAGTGGGAATTGGCGGAGAGAAGAAGGAACAGAAGAGGTGAGATTGGAGGAAATGACAAGAATGGCCTTGAAGTTTCTTAAAGATAAGTGCCTGCAGAGCTCCATGCATGGGAGCATATGCCCTTGTCCGAAGAACGGAACTACCATAATCTCACCTGCGTGGGCCATCTTTGAATTTGATTTTTGATTTTGCTCTTCACTGGTGGGTTTCAAGATTATTTATGCGTAGAATACTTACTTACAGGCGAAGGGAGAAAGGGAAGATTCTGGAGCAAGAAGACTTAAGAAGAACGGAAGCAATTAAGCAAAGGAAGTAAGATCGGTCAGAGTCACCATCTGTGGAGTTAGGCATATGGAAGTTTGACCGTTAGTTCTGTACTCCATGGAGATGGAGGAGAAGGAGAAGTACTGATATTCTCGTCCACATGAAACCCTTTCCTTTAATATTATTTATTTATTTGATCGAGAAAATTTATGCACCGTTTCACTTTACAGATTCTTAACACAACATATCTTTAATTCTTTCTTTATTTGTTTGGTTCGGTCGGTGCAAATCATTAATATTTCATGAATTTACGTATTCACCTCTAGTTTGGTTAATCACAATTCACATCAATGACCAAATTAATTTAAAAGAAAATTTTGAAATATTCCTAAAATCACCATAAGGTTCCTGAAATCGTCAAGTCACCGATTCATTCATTAATTTCATGAAAATCAAACTATAGGGATTTAACATAAAATGTGGAAGTAATAATCACAAGGAATTAAATAATGAATATTAAAGTTGTTGAATACTATGTCTGGTCGAAGTCACATTCCATTTCCCAGCCTACTATTTTCATATGCTTCTTCCAGTTGACATTGCATCTACTGTATTATATGGTTCAGACTAAGGAAATATATATATATGTCCCTTAATCCTTCATGTACAAATGGTTTACTTAGATACCTATAGCTATTGGTATGATAAAGGATATATTTCTTAATTACTATCCCAATTTGACTTCCCTTATTATATAATCAGAACATTGTGGTAATACACATATTAGTGTAGCTAACTTATATATTAAGAGTGAGATAGGTCTTGTATTTGAAGTAGATATTCACTTTCATATCTCATATCCCCAAGAAAAAAGTTAACTTGTTTCTTGACATTTACTCCTGTTATCCACTTTTCTGCCCAAGAAATAATCACCCATTCTCTATATTCAACTGTTCAGAGAAAGACTATAAGTAACCTATGTGCTAACACGTATTAGGTTCGGCAATCATAGAGAACTATAACGTATATGCTCTAAATTTTAAATAATCTCATTTTGTCCTAAATTTAACATAAACATTTTAGAATCATATAATGCATACACCTATTTATCAAAAAATGGTATAATATGTATTACACTATTAACTTAAATACCTCTATAACCTTTAGTTTTACTTCATCATGAAATCAAATCTGGCATGCAACTTATATTCACCGAAATATCAGATTTACTTAAGCAAAAATATCATCAATATGACAAGCATTTTCCTAATTGCAAATTAAGCCATTTTACATGTGACTTGTGTAATAATTAGCATACGTCCCATTAAACTAGAGGCAACCAAATACTTACCCTTGACCCTCCTGAAACTCCTCTATCATCCCTTGAAAACTTAGCAAACTTGGATTTTACGTCAAATCTTACCTTAAACAGCTTGTTACCACTCCTACAACTCATTAGAGCTTCAAGAGCACACCATCAAGTATCTATAGCAGCAACGGTCAGGAGTTGGCAGCGAGATCCAGTGACGGTCTACCTTCCTCCTTGACACACACATATATATATGATGGAGACAGGGGACACACGGCTTGAACACACGGCCGTGCATGGAGACCGTGTATCCAGTTCAGAATTCACAGACGTATACACAGCTTCATTACACGGTCAGGAGGCGACCGTGTATCTCGACCGTGCATCCGTTGCTAAGTTCCACAGACGTATACACAGCTTCCTTACACGGCTAGGAGACGACCGTGCTTCGCGACCGTGTCTTCAGCCAGATTTCCACAGAAGTATACACGGTCCCCATACACGGCCGTGTATCTTGACCGTGTATTTGATCAAGATCTCAACAGAGACGAACACGGTTTCCTTACACGGCTGGGAACATGACCGTGTATCTAGCTACGAATATTCACAGAGTCATACACGGCTTACATACACGGCCGTGTATGAGACTGTTTATGACGCGTATTTATTATTTCTTCCACGTATACGTATAGATTTTCCCCTTTTAGATATTTTACGGGGCCATATAAATACTATTTTGTCAGATAAATTAGAGTTACGTTTTAATATACATTTGAATACACTTTGAGAGAGAGTTTTCTCTAATTTCCGGGTTGTGCGCAACCTAATTTGCATCAAAGCGTGTGTCTTTATTGCGTGAAACCAATCCAATCTCGGATTCGTTTCGATTTTGCTTCCGCGCTGCGTCAGTTTGGTATCAGAGCAAGGTTATTTCCTACGGAGATGTCAGCTAACGACGGTGTTGACGGCGGTCGTGTTCTTGACGGTGTTCAAGATGCGAGGTTTCAAGGGAACCATCAATGGGTTCCTAGGGCTAAGTTCAACGCAATGTATCAGAAGGTCGGGCGTATGGAACGGCGTCTTGATGACCTGATTGAGCGTTTCGATGCTCTGGTGGTAGACCCCAATAGGGTTGGCGGAAGTGGACCGGTTCTTCGACTACATGGAGATTCCCGAGGATCGTCGGGTAAGGCTGGTGGTGTGCAGGTTGAAGAGTGGTGCTTCGGCATGGTGAGAGAGATTGCAAAGTAGGAGGTAGCGGGAAGGAAAGCACCCGGTGAGATCATGGTATCGCATGAAGCAGCTGCTGCAACATGACTTCCTTCCGCCGGATTACGAGCAGATATTGTTCCAACAATATCAGCGGTGCCGCCAAGGACAACGTTCCGTGCACGAGTATACGGCGGAGTTCATGAGGCTGGCAGAACGGAATGATTTGAGGGAGAGCGAGGGTCAGCAAGTTGCGAGGTATGTAGAAGGGCTTGAATTACAAATTAAAGATAAAATTGGGGTGACGATGGTGAGAACCCTCGTTGAAGCAAAGAACTTGGCTCTCCGAGCCGAGCTTGTGTTGCAGGAGCAAGGGAGTAGATACGGGGGAGGACGGAAAGGGTATGTAGGCGAAGCTGTAGGTGGTAGTAGTCGGCCGATACTTGAGAAAAGTCGAGTTACACCATACAAACCAAATGAGGATGTGTCTAGGAGGGAAGAGAAAAGTGAGGGGAAGAAGCCGATGGAGCCGAAGGGAGCACCAAGGCAGAACAATCCCTATGCCAAACCCATATTGGGTAAGTGTTTCCGATGCAACCAACCGGGTCATCGGTCGAACAAATGCCCAGCGAGGAAGAGCGTCAACATCCTCGATAGGGAAGATGATGAGGAAATTTGCTGTGAACCCGATGGGGAGGGAGAGTACTATGAGGAAGAAGAAGAAGAAGCGGAGCCGTCATATGTAATTCGGCGCATGATGCTCACTCCAAAGCAAGAAGAGTTCACGCAGAGGCACCAATTGTTTCGCACACGGTGTACCATCATGGGGAAGCTATTTGAGTTGATTATAGACAGCGGCAGTTGCGAGAACATCATAGGAAGGGAGGTTGTAACACAACTGCAGCTGCTCGTTGAGAAGCACCCGAATCCTTATACTATTGGCTGGATCAAGGCCGCCGAGAAAATTGCAGTTAATGAGAGATGTAGGGTACCTTTCTCAATAGGGAAGTACCGTGATGAAGCATTCTGCGACATTGTAGCCATGGATGCTTGCCACATCTTGTTTGGGAGGCCATGGCAGTTCGATGTGGATGCGAAACACGCGGGCAAACAAAATGTCTACCAGTTGGAGAAGGAGGGTGTGAAGTACACCTTATTACCATTGAAGAGGGAAGGACGTGTTAAAGGGAAGAAGGTTGAGAGTCGCTCATTCTTAACGGTCACTCAATCCGAGAAGGAAGTGATAGACGACTTGAAGGAATCACGAGTAGTGCACGCCCTCATCGTGAAAGGAGTGACCGAAGGAGGGGAGGAACTTGATAGAGAAGTGCCAGGGGTGGTGAAAGATCTTCTTGAAGAGTTCAAGGAAGTGATCCCAGACGACCTACCCGAGGGACTACCCCCTTTGAGGGATATTCAACACCAGATAGACCTGGTGCCTGGGGCTAGTCTCCCAAACCTCCTGCATTACAGAATGAGTCCCAAGGAAGCCGGGATTCTCTAGGAGAAGGTCCAAGAGCTTTTGGACAAAGGTTTCATCCGGGATAGCCTAAGCCCATGTGCGGTTCCGGCATTGTTAACTCCCAAGAAAGATGGGAGCTGGAGGATGTGTGTTGATAGCCGAGCTATCAACAAGATTACCATAGGGTATAAACTCCCTATACCCCGCATTGAGGATATGTTGGACCGTTTGAGTGGCGCTACCATTTTCTCCAAGATAGATTTGCGGAGTGGATATCACCAGATTCGAATCCGTCCTGGAGATGAGTGGAAAACGGCATTTAAGACCAAGGAGGGGCTGTATGAGTGGCTAGTGATGCCATTCGGGCTGAGTAACGCACCGAGCACCTTCATGAGAGTCATGAACCAGGTATTGAAGCCTTTTAATGGTTGTTTTCTTGTAGTGTACTTTGACGATATTCTGATATATAGTAAATCAGAAGAAGAACACTTAGAACATCTAAGGTGTGTGTTGTCTACATTAAAGGTGAATAAGTTATTCGCTAATCTTAAAAAGTGCACGTTTCTGTCAAGACGATTGTTGTTCCTGGGGTTTGTGGTTAGTAGTGAGGGAGTGATGGTGGATGACGTGAAGGTAAAAGCAATTAGGGAATGGCCTGTTCTAAGGACCGTAACGGAATTGAGAAGCTTCCTCGGCTTAGCCAGTTTCTACAGAAGGTTCATTAGGCATTTTAGTACAGTTGCTGCTGTCGAGTCTAATTTTTGAATTCCCATTCCTAATCCGATCTAAACTAGACCCTATGCTCATTTAATCTAGATCCTCGACTTGAGTTAGGAATTTCGTTTAATTTTTGGAGTCGCCACCCAACTGTTGTTGGGAAATTTGAATTAAGACTAAAGGAGCGGATTAGTCTTAATTTGGACCACTAGTCGTCGTTATTTCCTCTTCTCGTTTTTGTGACAAGAGGAAAAGGGAAAACCAGAGATTTTAAATCCGGAGGCTAACCTATTAAAACCTTTACGGTTACCACCTAATCTCTCAAAATTGTTCATCTCTAGAAATGTGTTTCATTGTGTTTCTGTTACTTTTTATTGTGTTTTTGAATTTATTTCAAGAAAAAGGATTTTTCATTCATTTTAGGGGTTGACCCGAATGGGTGCCTACGTACCTGCTACTCAGGATCAAACAAGCCGTAGTTCGCTTTTCTGAAAACCTTTAGGTTTGTTGGTGAATTTTAATTCTTGCAAACTCTTTTGATTTAAGTTCTTAACGTCTTTGGGGTTTTTCTAAAAAAATTCTAAGCCTAAACTTTGAATTTGATTTTTTTGAAAATGATTTTTGAGGGAAAACATCAATTTTGAGTTTATTTGAAGAAAATGATTTTTCTAAGTGCTAAAACTTTTTCTTTTTCTATTTTTTATTGAATTTCTTTATGATTTTTATGAGTTTTATAAGTTTTTATGATTTTTATGATTTTTGTAAGTTTTTTTATGATTTTTATAATTTTTTGATTTTTGTTGAAATTTTCATCCTAAGTTAACTTTCTATTTTATTTTGAAATCTAAAACTTCATTATTACTTTCCTAATATTTTTTATGGTTTTTCTTCATTTTATTATTTTTTTTTATTTTTATTTATTTTACATTACTTTACATTATTAAATTCTAAAAAACCTAATTTCTACATTTTTTCTATTTATTGAAATGGAAACAAATAAATAACTAAACTAAAAAAATAATGATAATAACAATAATAACAAATTTATAATAAATAAACAAAACAAAATAAAATAAAAAAATATGGAAAATCCGTATTACCTGGATCCGGGTCGGTGCGCGGGTCGGGTCGGATCGGGTTGAGTCGGGTCGGGTTGGATTGGTCGGGCACGGCGGCGGTATTGGCTCGTTCAAGGCGTTCCGGCGGTCGTTTGCGGCGGGTGAAGTGTCGAATCCTAGCTTCTTGAGGGTGCTGAATCCGATGGTGGTGGCGATGTACTCCCAGAACGTCTCCTTGCGGCGGCTCGAATCCGATCGGCGGTCGCGAACTTGGACTTCCTCCGATTTACACTCTTTTCTCTCTCTCTCGCAATTCTGATATGTGATTTGGCTTCTTCACCTCCTCCTCTATTTATAGGCGTTTGAAATCGAGCTGGATAAGCTCGGATTTCCTCTGATCGAAGCTAATCGGATCGACGGTTAAAAGGAACGACCTTGATTCGTGTAAATCCCTCGTTTTGTTGTGATTTGATTCTAATTAGATAGTGTTTATCTTATTTCTGTTGAAGATCTGTTGGATTTGTGCAAAAAATCGAATCAAAACGGCCGGAATACGGATTTTTCTTCTCGCCGGCGATCTCGGGCTCGAGGTAGGGGATGATCACGCGCCCGGCGTGTGCGTTTCTCCCAGCCAATCAGAGGTTGCCACGTGTCCTGGGCAAATGCAAAATTCGCAAAACGCGGAAATTGCTTCTCCCGCGATTCGAACGCCCGACCTCGCCCCCCTGCGCGCGCGCCTAGCCACGGTCCGGACCAGCTGAGCTAGCCCACTTTCCTGATTTTTTTATTTTCGCAAATTGCATATATGCAATGCGATTTTTCCATTTTTTTGTATTTTTTGAAAATTCCAAAAATTTGTAAAAATTGTTTATTATTTATTATTGCCATTTCTGAAATCATTTTTCAAAATTGAAGTGTTTTCCTATTTATTTTTATTTTTTGAACATTTTTATTATTTTATGCTAAATTAGGAAAAATTGAAATATTGATTTATTATTGAGAATTGTTGATTCCGAGGGCAAAAATGGGGTGTTTACAGCTGCCCCTCTTTGTGGTAAAGTTTGAAAAACTTAACTACAAAGACAAACAAAAGACGCCATTTTTGACCTCTTGAATGAGTTTTAGTAGGAAAATGCCTTAAGAGCTGATAATCCTATGATTGAAGATGTTCCTAACGATTCAAGGCAATGTTCCCTTTCCAAAAAGTGCTTTATGGGCTAACTAATTGGTGACAGGACACATCTCGAGCATCGAATAGGAATGTGTGAGAAATGATGATAGGAAGCGTCTTATCAGACTTGCAACCTTGGAAAGAAAATTTACTTAAGAAGCGCCCTTATGAGCTGGCTACCTGTCAACAGAAGCGTCTTGTTAGGCTAGCAACTGTTTAGGAAGGATGTTTCCGAAAAGTGCCCCAAGAGCTGACTAATCGGGAGAATCTAGGAAAGTGCCCATATTGGGCTGACTAACCTTAAAATAGATTTTAGGAAAGTGCCCATCTTGGGCTGACTAACCTTAGATAAAATTGTCTCAAAAGGTGCCCTTATGAGCTGACCCTGAGAACGGACTTTTAGGAAAGTGCCCATATTGGGCTGACTAACCTTTGATAAACTTTTCAGGAAAGTGCCATATTGGGCTGACTAACCTTAGATAAAATTGTCTCAAAAGGTGCCCTTATGAGCTGACCCTGAGAACGGATTTTTAGGAAAGTGCCCATATTGGGCTGACTAACCTTTGATAAAATTCTTAGGAAAGTGCCCATCTTGGGCTGACTATCCTTAGATAAAATTGTCTCAAAAGGTGCCCTTATGAGCTGACCCTGAGAACGGATTTTTAGGAAAGTGCCCATATTGGGTTGACTAACCTTTGATAAACTTTTCAGGAAAGTGCCCATCTTGGGCTGACTAACCTTTGATGAAATTCTTAGGAAAGTGCCCATCTTGGGCTGACTAACCTTTGATGAAATTCTTAGGAAAGTGCCCCAAGAGCTGACTAACCTAAACTAGAACTGTTTCAAAAGGTGCCCTTATGAGCTGACCCTGAGAATGGATTTTTAGGAAAGTGCCCATGTTGGGCTGACTAACCTTTAAAATAGATTTTAGGAAAGTGCCCATCTTGGGCTGACTAACCTTTGATGAAATTCTTAGGAAAGTGCCCAAGAGCTGACTAACCTAAACTAGAACTGTCTCAAAAGGTGCCGTTATGAGCTGACCCTGAGATCAGGTTTTTTCGGGAAAATGCCTATATTGGGCTGACTAACCCTTGGATTGATTTTTAGGAAAGTGCCCCAAGAGTTGACTAACCTAAACTAAAACTGTCTCAAAAGGTGCCCTTATGAGCTGACCCTGAGAACAGGCTTTTTCGGGAAAGTGCCCATATTGGGCTGACTAACCCTTAAATTGATTTTTTAGGAAAGTGCCCCAAGAGCTGACTAACCTAAGATAGAACTGTCTCAAAAGGTGCCCTTATGAGCTGACCCTGAGAACGGATTTTTAGGAAAGTGCCCATATTGGGCTGACTAATCCTTGGATTAATTTTTTTTCTAGGAAAGTGCCCCAAGAGCTGACTAACCTAGGATAGAAACTGTCTCAAAAGGTGCCCTTATGAGCTGACCCTGAGATCAGGTTTTTTCGGGAAAGTGCCCATATTGGGCTGACTGACCCTTGGATTAATTTTTTTTTTTCTAGGAAAGTGCCCCAAGAGCTGACTAACCTAGGATAGAAACTGTCTCAAAAGGTGCCCTTATGAGCTGACCCTGAGAACAGGCTTTTTCGGGAAAGTGCCCATATTGGGCTGACTAACCCTTGGATTGATTTTTTCTAGGAAAGTGCCCTAAGAGCTGACTAACCTATGATGAAATGATATCTAGAATGGCACCTTCAGGCTGACCTAAGAAGAGATCTAGGGAAGTGCCCCTTTTTGGGCTGACTACCCTATTATGAAAATGATGGCTCAAAAAGGTGCCCCCTGTGGGCTAACCTTGAGAGATCTAGGGAAGTGCCCCTTTTTTTGGGCTGACTACCTTATTACGAAAATGATGGTTCAAAAAGGTGCCCCCTGTGGGCTAACCTTGAGAGATCTAGGGAAGTGCCCCCTTTTTGGGCTAACTACCCTATTATGAAAATGATAGTTCAAAAGGTGCCCCCCTGTGGGCTAACCTTGAGAGATCTAGGGAAGTGCCCCTTTTTGGGCTGACTACCCTATTATGAACATGATGGCTCAAAAAGGTGCCCCCTGTGGGCTAACCTTGAGAGATCTAGGGAAGTGCCTCCTTTTTTTGGGCTGACTACCCTATTACGAAAATGATGGTTCAAAAAGGTGCCCCCTGTGGGCTAACCTTGAGAGATCTAGGGAAGTGCCCCCTTTTTGGGCTAACTACCCTATTATGAAAATGATGGTTCAAAAAGGTGCCCCCGGTGGGCTAACCTTGAGAGATCTAGGGAAGTGCCCCCTTTTTGGGCTAACTACCCTATTATGAAAATGATAGTTCAAAAGGTGCCCCCCTGTGGGCTAACCTTGAGAGATCTAGGGAAGTGCCCCTTTTTGGGCTGACTACCCTATTATGAAAATGATGGCTCAAAAAGGTGCCCCATGTGGGCTAACCTTAAGAGATCTAGGGGAGTGCCCCACTTTGGGCTGACTACCCTATTAAAGGAAGAATATCCTAAGTGAGAATAACAATCAAATGCAAGATGACTTAAGATTTCTGAACAAGTGATGACTAAAATTTTTCTGCAAATTTTCAAGAAAAAGTACTAAACCTAAGGATAATGTGGCAAAACATTAAAGTTTTTTTTTTTTTTAGTGAGCATTGCGAACGAGTAAAGAGCCTGACAAGTTTCCTAAAAATACAAATAAAGGGTAAGCATTCCCTACTGCTCCATAATTACTTACTCTTTTGCCTCATTTTTCTCAGAGGGTTTGGTTTAATCTTAGAAACAAAATGTTGTCTTAGCTTGATCAATCATCTCTTGAGGGGTTTCTTGTAATTAAGGCTCAGATCTTCTTCTTGAGGGACATCAGTACATAAGGCTAAATAACGCCAATGAGTAAATTTCCTCATTCCATTTATAACTGGATATCTCGTTTTTAATTGGTTTAATCTAAGAGGACTTCCTTACAATCTCTCAGTTTAGATGTCACTCTTGACTTCTATTCCAAAAATTATGGTCTTTCTTTTAAGTAATACGCTTTAATTAATCCGTTAGGCCTTTTTGATACTTGTAATGCAATTTAGGCTCCTTGGTTATTGGTTTCAGAAAAGGATGTTAAGGTTTATTTTGAAAGAAACATCATTTCAACTTGGGTTTGTAAGTCAAGAAACCTTGAGAAAAAGAACTGGAATAGTACTTGCCCTAGCAATTTTTGCTCAAGATAAGTTATTTTCAATGATTTGGAGAAGTCTTCAAAAAGGGTAGTATATCTTTGAACTACTCTCGTATTTGGCCCTGGTATTTTTAAGTGTTGTTGGGCTTTTTATAGGTTTAGCTACATTCTCAGGCTTCTCTCATTCCCCTTCTTTTCCTTTTCTTTTCTTTCTATTCATTCTCTTTTTCCATCGTTTTTCTTTTTCTTTTCTTTTGGGCCCAATGGTGATCATTTCGTGTGGTTCATGTGTATTTTTTCAGAATGTGGACTTCTCTTCATCTCAAATAAATTATCTATGGCAAAAGTTTTGAATTGTTGCAACTAGGGCAAGCACTATTGATGTCTCTATCTTCCCAAGTATTCCATCATGGGGTGGTTGATAGTAGGGTTAAATTTTGAAACTCTTGTTTGTCAAAGGATGATTGTGTTTAGGGTAACAAAAATGAATGCCTAACATTATTTGATTTAACGTATCAAATTCAAGATAGACCTCCTTTAAGGAATGAGTCCAAAACCTCACATTAATAACACTCAACTCTCAAGTGTTTAAGGGTTAGTGTTTGGGACGTGGTTTGCCTCTTGTCATCTTAAACCTTTTAAACAAAGATACCCTTCCATTTGCCTATGTTCTTCACTTCTCATGGCGTCCCTGTATACTGTTGTCAATTTGAACAAGCGATTTGGTCTTAAGTGCCTAAGACTCAAGTATTTGGAAGAGTCTTCTTTATACCCTCAGTGATAATCGACCATAGCTACTTTGAACATGTGCCCAAAACAAAATCTGTGTTTGGTTTATATGACTTTTGATAGAAAGGAAACTTCAAGTGCAACTTTTAGGATTGGAGGGTGTTGGGACGTTTTACGTTTCGAGGCTAAATCAAGATATGAGGAGACCTTTTGAAGTGAATGGGGTCTTTTAAGTTGAGAGTAGGTTATAGAGGTCTTCAACTTTACGTTTAGAGCAAGTGACTATGAGCTTTAGGTTAAGCTGACCATTTAGAAGCAACTTTTAGGACCTTGAAAAGATCTTTAGTTGTTAGTAACTCTTCAATTTTCTTTCACTATTTATTTTTCTTTGTTCTTATTTTTTTAGTAAATATGCGAACTAGATGCTCATACAGATGCTTTTTCTTTGTTATCATTTCTTAGTAAATATGCAAATCAGATGCTCACACGGATGCTAAAAATAAAGGGTTGACAACTGGTTGACAATGTAATGTTGAAAACCTCACTTTTATTAATTTTGAAAATTCTGGAGTTCAAAGATCAAAATAAACGAATGAAAGATTACAATGATAATCTATTTCCTAGCTCTCTTAGTCTTCTGTTGTGGAGGCCACTGATGACGGCTTCCAGTTCTTTGACCTTGGCTTGACACTTCTCCAGTTGTGCTTCTAAGGCCTTGTTTCTTTGGTCAGATTCCTTGAAGCGTCCCTTCCAGATGTCCTTCTTATAGTCTGCAGCTTTGAAGTATACTTCTATCCGGGCCTTGACATGCTCCAAGTAGATTTCTGTCTCTGGATTGATCTTATCTGGTCTTGGCTGGGTGACGTCTGGAACCCGGTATGCTCTTTCCCCTGTCTGGTATAGCTGGTGGATTACAAACTCTCTGGTAGCTCGGTGTTTTCCCACTTCGCTATCTAGCTCGCCAAGGTCCACATTCGGGCCTTCGATTCTGGCTTCCCAAAGTGCTTTGACCTCTGCCAGCTTAGCAAATTTCTCTGCTACCCACAGGCTCGGATCCTGATACTCAAAGGTGACTGCTTTGAGTAAAGGCCGATAAACCATGTCTTGGATGGTACCGAATTGACGGACTACAGAGTTGGGGTGATATCCGATGCATCCGTTGATCCCGATTAACGGTACTGCTTGGAAATTACTGCAGGTTAAGATGATTTTATCGCAGCAACTCCACCTGGCTGTCCACAGAATATCTTCTACACTAAGGCTTTTAAGCAGATCTACCCAACTGTGGCTGGTAATGTCGTCGGGTAACTTCACCTTTTCTATACAGGAATCCACAAGATCCACCTGTTGGGCTAGGGTTTTTCTGACCATGTTCAGCCCGAAGCACTTGAGGTGGCTTACGAACCATATTAGCAGAAGGTTGAGGCTTGAGCGCAGGATGCCATGACCCTTCTTCTTGAGAAAATTCAAGTTTCGGATCTGTTCAGCTAGTAGAGCGGGGATGTAAGATCTTCCCTTCAGGAATTGGGTCACCAGCTCTGCAACCCGGTAGTGAATGTAGAAAGTTCCAGTGGGGAACAATATGGTGGCGAAGGCCGTCAAGATGAAGGCGTTCACCCTTCTCTGTCTATAAGTCTTAGGGTCTCCACACAAGATGTCTTTTCTGTCCCCATTGTCTTCTCGGGCGATAAACCAGGCTTCTAGATCATCCATCCGTATACAATATGATGCGAACCCTAGGTATATTAAACCTAGAACCCGACGATCGTGATTTGAAATCGGATCCCCAAGAATCGTCTTGAACAAGTGATGAACGGAACTAGACCCCAACCACACCTGTTGATTGAAACCTAAGTTATCAAGATGATTTCCCCAAGTGTTTAAATTGAAGAAATCAAAAGAGTTCTTTTGCAAAGAACAAAGAGAGAGAAAACCCTCAAAATATGTATTACAATCTGTAAAATTCGTAACCCTAACGTTTTTTTCAAAAGGGTATTTATACTTCCTCGTACAAAGTCTTGAAAGGAAAATATGCGGAACGAAAATAAAAAGATACGCGTAGTACACGGTGTAATACACGGCCGTGTCTCCGAGCCGTGTATGACACTGGGCAGGCGACAAACAAGATACACGGTCGCATACACGACCCGTGTCTCCAAGCCGTGTATGACACTGGGCAGGCGACGAACAAGTTACACGGTCGCATACTTGACCCGTGTCTCCGAGCCGTGTATAACACTGTGTATGTGACAAGCACGATACACGGTTTCATACACGACCGTGCCTTTTGGCCGTGTACTCTTCTGTGAGAATTTTGCTGAGACACACGGTTGTGCCGCTGGCCGTGCTGTTGGGCCGTGTAAGGATACACGGTCGTGATACACAGCCCGTGTGTGGAGGCGTGTATGATCCCTTGGATTCCTTAGTAAAGCTCGGTTCCCTCTCTTGCAGCTCCATCACTAATCCTTGCAAAGCTTCCCTCATCTACCTAGCTCTAGCTCTTGTCATTGGACCTCCCATACCATGTAACGAGTCGGTGGACTTTGACTCTTGAACTCTTGATGCTAGCTGATCCCCATCATTCCCTCCTTCCTCGAAAAGATTCGTCCTCGAATCACCTGCATCATATAGAGTAAGATCAGAAACATTAAAAGTTGCGCTTACGTTACCATAGTGACTTGGTAAGTCAATCTTGTGGGCGTTATCATTGATGCGCTCCAACACTTGGAATGGTCCATCTCCCCTAGGGTGCAACTTAGACTTTCGCTGTTCGGCAAATCGCTCCTTTCTCAGATGCACCCACACCCAATCTCCTGGATGAAAAACAACCTTCACACGACCCTTATTGGTCTGGCGAGCATAATGCTCATTTTTCTTCTCAATGTTAGCCCGAACCTGAGCATGCAATTCCTGCACAAATTCTGCCTTTTTCTTTCCATCAAGATCAACAAATTCATTAACAGGCAAAGGCAAAATATCCAGTGGAGTCAAAGGATTAAAACCATACACAATCTCAAATGGAGAATAGGATGTAGTGGAATGCACAGTCCTATTATATGCAAATTCTACATGTGGTAGACAGTTCTCCCATTGTTTCAAATTTTTATGAATCACAGCACGCAACAGGGTAGAAAGAGTCCTATTGACTACTTCGGTCTGACCATCTGTTTGAGGATGTGCAACAGTAGAGAACAACAACTTAGTGCCTAGCCTATTCCACAAAGTACGCCAAAAATGACTCAAAAATTTTACATCCCTATTACTCACAATAGAATTAGATAAGCCATGCAATCGCACAATCTCTGAATTGGCCCTATAAGCTGGCCGATTAGGAATGGAAACACCTGGGATAAAGTCAATCTGGTGCTCAATGCCTCTTAGTGGAGGCAATCCCCTTGGTACTTCCTTAGGAAACAAATCCTCATATTCCTGCAAAAGAGACACAACCACACTTGGCAAAAAAGAGTTAAGGTTAGTAGTAGTAATATACAAATCCTTGTACATGAGTACAAGTAATTGTTTCCTGGTCACTATTGCACTCTTAACCTCACTTTTTCTTGCAACTCCACTCTCTCCTGCAATTTTCTCTCCACTCAGTGTGTTAAGCTCTTCACTCTCTTGGCTCTCAAGTGTTTGCCTCTCACTCTTTCTTTCTTTTGCACTCTTTTCTTGTCCACTCAAGTGTTTCTCTCTAAACTCTTTTGCTAGCCTCACTTGATCCTCACAAGCCTTCCATGGTTTCTGAGGAGTTAGAACCACATTTCTCTTGTTTAAGACAAAAGAGTAATGGTTCTTGAACCCATCATACATTACCCTCCTATCGAACTGCCATGGTCGCCCCAACAATATGTGACTAGCCTGCATGGGAACGACATCACACATCACCTCATCATGATAGCTCCCAATAGAGAATGAAACAAGAACCTGCCTTGTCACCTTCACTTCCCCACACTCGTTCAACCACTGTAACCGGTATGGTTTCTGATGCTTCAAAGTCTTCAACCTCAACTTATCAACCAATAAGGTACTAGCAACATTAGTACAGCTACCACTATCAATGATCAAGCTGCATACCTTCTTCTGCACATGACACCGGGTGTGAAAAATATGCTCACGTTGAACCCCTTCGCCATCATCCTTAGGCTGAGTACTAAGGACTCGCCTAGTAACTAGTAATTCCCCACTCACGGGTCCTTCAACGTCCACATCACTACCATCCTCCAATGGTGGCATGTCATCATCACTGGAACTAATACTCTCCACATCTCCATTATCCCGAAAGATCATGGCCCTTTGATTTGGACATTGAGATGCAATATGTCCAAACCCCTGACACCTAAAACATTTAACATCACGGGTTCTAGTGAATGGTTTAGTGTCAGATTTACCTTTAAAGGAAGTAACTGGACTCTTGGCCTTCACATCCTCTTTTGGTTTTGAGTTTGCAGTATTCTTCTTCCAATTTGACTTCCATGAAGAGTTAGAAGTCGCCCAAGATTTAGAATTCCCTTTATACTTCAACTGCTTCTTTACCTTGATTGCTTTATGCAACAATTCTTCAATATCCACATATTGTTGTAAGTCTACTACATCTGCGATCTCCCGATTCAACCCATTGATGAATCTAGCCATTGTAGCCTCATCTTCCTCATCCACGTTAGCTCTAATCATAGCTATCTCCATCTCCTTATAATAGTCCTCTACACTCCTGGACCCTTGTGTCAACCCCTGTAATTTCCTATGCAAGTCCCTATAATAGTGACTAGGGATAAATCTCTTCTGCATAATGGTTTTCATCTCATTCCAAGTGCTAACAGGCCTCTCACCATACCTTCTCCTATTACGCACCAGCTGATCCCACCATACACTGGCATAATCAGAAAATTCAACTGCAGCTAACTTTATTTTCTTCTCCTCACTGTAATTATGGCAATCAAATACATGGTCCACTTTCCTTTCCCACTCCAAATACAGCTCGGGATCGTTCTTCCCTTGAAAGGAAGGTATCTTCATCTTAATACTACCCAAATTACCATCTCGCCGTTGGGTATCTCTTCTCTCCCTCATGAAACCATATTCCCCTGAATCAGTATCCTCCTTCTCTTCTATACTCACTCCCCCTCTTGAATGCCTATGGGTTCTTCTCCCCACAACATTACTACCTGACGGTTCCCTACTCTGCTCCATCTTATCTAACCTCTCATGGACATGCTCCATTTCAGCACTCAGCATTTTTCTCATCTCACCGAATAATGCCTCTAACGTCAATTTACTATCTACGCCTCCCTTCTCTCCACTAGTAGGACTTTGACCAGACATTGTGCTGCACAAAAAGGTTAGAAATAACACACAAAGAAAATATAAACCTCACAATTCACTCCCTCACCTGTTTACACTCACAGATGTGGATTCACTCGTGTTTCGTTCAATAAATAAATGATCATCTCAACTCGCTCTTATAGGCTCTTTGATCAGAAATCGATCAAAATTTTCTTTAATATAAACCACTAGGGCAACTCAACTTTCTTAAACAAACGGGTTTCAATTCAACAGTCAATTAGGAAAACACGGACAAGGACTCCAATAGGGACACAATGACACAATCGAATGAACGAGAACTATAGATACTGGATTACTGAAAATGTTCTTCCTTTTTTTTTTTTTATACGAATTTCTCTTTTTTTTTTTATATACGAATTTCCAGATGAATGAAGAACAGGTAACTATTCGAACACCTTGAATTCCTACGACAAATAAGACAATTTTTTTTATATATATAAAGAAGACAACGATAATTAATAGAAAATGATAGAATTACTTGAATTCAAGAAGCCGAAGCTCTGATACCAAATGATGCGAACCCTAGGTATATTAAACCTAGAACCCGACGATCGTGATTTGAAATCGGATCTCCAAGAATCGTCTTGAACAAGTGATGAACGGAACTAGACCCCAACCACACTTGTTGATTGAAACCTAAGTTATCAAGATGATTTCCCCAAGTGTTTAAATTGAAGAAATCAAAAGAGTTCTTTTGCAAAGAACAAAGAGAGAGAAAACCCTCAAAATATGTATTACAATCTGTAAATTTCGTAACCCTAACGTTTTTTTCAAAAGGGTATTTATACTTCCTCGTACAAAGTCTTGAAAGGAAAATACGCGGAACGAAAATAAAAAGATACGCGTAGTACACGGTGTAATACACGGCCGTGTCTCCGAGCCGTGTATGACACTGGGCAGGCGACGAACAAGTTACACGGTCGCATACTTGACCCGTGTCTCCGAGCCGTGTATAACACTGTGTATGTGACAAGCACGATACACGGTTTCATACACGACCGTGCCTTTTGGCCGTGTACTCTTCTGTGAGAATTTTGCTGAGACACACGGTTGTGCCGCTGGCCGTGCTGCTGGGCCGTGTAAGGATACACGGTCGTGATACACGCCCGTGTGTGGAGGCCGTGTATGATCCCTTGGATTCCTTAGTAAAGCTCGGTTCCCTCTCTTGTAGCTCCATCACTAATCCTTGCAAAGCTTCCCTCATCTACCTAGCTCTAGCTCTTGTCATTGGACCTCCCATACCATGTAACGAGTCGGTGGACTTTGACTCTTGAACTCTTGATGCTAGCTGATCCCCATCACAATATCCATTACAGTCTGCCAGGGCTTTGTTGATTGCTGTCTTACGGATGTCTAGTAATCGGCTGAAGGTACTGGCTGGCCCAGCCTCAAGGTCTGGCGTGTAGATCTGATTAGTCAGTGCTGGAGCCCGTAGCAACTGGGTATACTCCTCCAAGGTAGGGGTGATCTCATGCGGTCCGAGGAAGAAAGCTGCGGGCTCGATCTCCCATAACTGGAGCATGGCCCGGACCATAGGCAAATTCGCCTCTGTCTTAGTCAGTGAGAGGACGGGGCCGATCTTTTGTTGGATGAAGGCTTGCTCCTCTGGGTTATACAAGGTAAACCAGTGGTCCAGTACCAATTTTGGGTCCAAAGGTTTGTACAACCGAATTTCTTTGCGGAGGAGGCGGTCGACTGCACTGCTAGCCATCTATTACAATAGGAAACAGCCTAGTTACAACAAGAATTATGAAAACATTACAGGGAAATAGTCCTGAACTGCAAGGACAAAACAACAAACCAATACATTGTCATTTAATTTGTCAACCCCTTGTACGATGTTATGTATGCAAGTAGGGTGGTTCTAACTGGTTCCCGAGCTCTATGGCCTCCCGCATTCTCGAAGAAATGGCTCTCAGGCCATATCGAAGCATAGGGTGGGGTAGCCTAATCGGTCCCGAACGGTGAATCAACTCACTTTGCCCGAAACCTACACAATGGCTCCCCGTCTTAGTTTTCTAGGACGATCCGGGTTCGACCGCATCTACTCACACAGACATATGTATGCATGCAAAAACCCCCACAGTGAAAGAAAACTAAAATCTAATTTAATTCGGCAAAGTTAGTAACAGAGTAACGATTGAAACACATTTAAAGAGAACAATTCGAAGATTCAGGTGGCTTAGCCCACTGGTATGGTGTCCCCAGTGGAGTCGCCATCCTGTCGAGTCTAATTTTTGAATTCCCATTCCTAATCCGATCTAAACTAGACCCTATGCTCATCTAATCTAGATCCTCGACTTGAGTTAGGAATTTCGTTTAATTTTTGGAGTCGCCACCCAACTGTTGTTGGGAAATTTGAATTAAGACTAACGGAGCGGATTAGTCTTAATTTGGACCACTAGTCGTCGTTATTTCCTCTTCTCGTTTTTGTGACAAGAGGAAAAGGGAAAACCAGAGATTCTAAATCCGGAGGCTAACCTATTAAAACCTTTACGGTTACCACTTAATCTCTCAAAATTGTTCATCTCTAGAAATGTGTTTCATTGTGTTTCTGTTACTTTTTATTGTGTTTTTGAATTTATTTCAAGAAAAAGGATTTTTCATTCATTTTAGGGGTTGACCCGAATGGGTGCCTACGTACCTGCTACTCAGGATCAAACAAGCCGTAGTTCGCTTTTCTGAAAACCTTTAGGTTTGTTGGTGAATTTTAATTCTTGCAAACTCTTTTGATTTAAGTTCTTAACGTCTTTGGGGTTTTTCTAAAAAAATTCTAAGCCTAAACTTTGAATTTGATTTTTTTGAAAATGATTTTTGAGGGAAAACATCAATTTTGAGTTTATTTGAAGAAAAGGATTTTTCTAAGTGCTAAAACTTTTTCTTTTTCTATTTTTTATTTTTTTTGAATTTCTTTATGATTTTTATGAGTTTTATAAGTTTTTATGATTTTTATGATTTTTGTAAGTTTTTTTATGATTTTTATAATTTTTTTATTTTTGTTGAAATTTTCATCCTAAGTTGACTTTCTATTTTATTTTGAAATCTAAAACTTCATTATTACTTTCCTAATATTTTTTTATGGTTTTTCTTCATTTTATTATTTTTTTATTATTTTTATTTATTTTACATTACTTTACATTATTAAATTCTAAAAAACCTAATTTCTACATTTTTTCTATTTATTGAAATGGAAACAAATAAATAACTAAACTAAAAAAATAATGATAATAACAATAATAACAAATTTATAATAAATAAACAAAACAAAATAAAATAAAAAAATATGGAAAATCCGTATTACCTGGATCCGGGTCGGTGCGCGGGTCGGGTCGGATCGGGTTGAGTCGGGTCGGGTCGGATCGGTCGGGCACGGCGGCGGTATTGGCTCGTTCAAGGCGTTCCGGCGGTCGTTTGCGGCGGGTGAAGTGTCGAATCCTAGCTTCTTGAGGGTGCTGAATCCGATGGTGGTAGCGATGTACTCCCAGAACGTCTCCTTGCGGCGGCTCGAATCCGATCGGCGGTCGCGAACTTGGACTTCCTCCGATTTACACTCTTTTCTCTCTCTCTCGCAATTCTGATATGTGATTTGGCTTCTTCACCTCCTCCTCTATTTATAGGCGTTTGAAATCGAGCTGGATAAGCTCGGATTTCCTCTGATCGAAGCTAATCGGATCGACGGTTAAAAGGAACGACCTTGATTCGTGTAAATCCCTCGTTTTGTTGTGATTTGATTCTAATTAGATAGTGTTTATCTTATTTCTGTTGAAGATCTGTTGGATTTGTGCAAAAAATCGAATCAAAACGGCCGGAATACGGATTTTTCTTCTCGCCGGCGATCTCGGGCTCGAGGTAGGGGATGATCACGCGCCGGCGTGTGCGTTTCTCCCAGCTAATCAGAGGCTGCCACGTGTCCTGGGCAAATGCAAAATTCGCAAAACGCGGAAATTGCTTCTCTCGCGATTCGAACGCTCGACCTCGCCCCCCTGCGCGCGCGCCTAGCCACGGTCCGGACCAGCTGAGCTAGCCCACTTTCTTGATTTTTTTATTTTCGCAAATTGCATATATGCAATGCGATTTTTCCATTTTTTTGTATTTTTTGAAAATTCCAAAAATTTGTAAAAATTGTTTATTATTTATTATTGCCATTTCTGAAATCATTTTTCAAAATTGAAGTGTTTTCCTATTTATTTTTTTTTTTGAACATTTTTATTATTTTATGCTAAATTAGGAAAAAATTGGGAAAAATTAGGAAAAATTGAAAAATTGATTTATTATTGAGAATTGTTGATTCCGAGGGCAAAAATGGGGTGTTTACAGCTGCACCCTTAACCGAATGCCTAAAGAAGGGAAAATTCCAATGGGGCGAAGAATCTGAAATGAGCTTCATGAACTTGAAGCAGAGATTGTGTAGCGCGCCTGTATTAGCTCTACCAAACTTTGAAAAGTTGTTCGAAGTGGATTGCGATGCTAGTGGGGTCGGAGTTGGTGCGGTATTATCACAGGAGAAAAGACCAATAGCCTTTTACAGTGAGAAGTTGTGGAAGCGAGGAGGATCTGGTCTACCTATGATAAGGAGTTCTACACCGTGGTAAGGGCCCTTAAAGTGTGGGAGCACTACTGGTCGGGAAGGAATTCATCTTGTATTCGGATTGTGGGGCTCTTAAGCATTTGAGTGGTCAGACCCAAATTAGTAAGGATATGCACGCCAGGTGGATTGAGTTCCTGCAGAGGTTTCCTTTCAGGTTGATGCACAAGTCAGGTGTGCAAAACAAAGTCGCGGACGCCTGAGTAGAAGAGCGAATGTCCTGCTTACTTTGAGTACAGACATTGTCGGCTTTGAGAAGCTAAAGGAACTGTACGGGAATGATAGCGACTTCAAGGACACTTGGATTAAGTGTGCTAACAGGGAACCGTGCGATGACTACCATATATATGATGGATATTTGATGAAAGGGAACCAGCTGTGCATTCCCGAATCTTCTTTGCGGGAAAAGCTTATCAGGGACTTGCATGGTGGGGGATTGGCGGGACATATGGGTAGAGATAAGACCCTAGCTGCGGTTACCGCCAGATACTTTTGGCCTCGGTTGAGGAGGGATGTGTATCGGATTGTGGAGAGGTGCTACATTTGTCAAGTGTCTAAGGGGCAATCCCAAAACACTGGTCTATACACTCCTCTCCCCGTACCTTCCAACATTTGGGAGGATTTGTCGATGGACTTCATACTGGGTTTGCTTCGTACCCAACGAGGTGCTGACTCTGTGTTTGTCGTAGGCTACCCTGCACCTAGCTTTGGTGGTCCTGGATTGGGTGATGTGTTTTCGCTTTGGGCTTTCTATTACATAGATTACAAGAAGGCTTACTAGGGATGCTGTGATGGTTGTTCCACAAGCTAAAACAAAGAATATGGAGGTTGCGCGAAGGACTGGTGGATGGTAACATAGGTAAGGGAAGTTGCTGATGTCATTCTCGGGTGCATGCAAGTATGGAATTTGATGAGAGCAAAAGGGGATATATGAAAGACAACAGCTTTTCTTTTGGCTCTTCACTAAATATGAGAGTAATTGGGGCGATGAATAGAAAATTGATGGTAGAGTTTTGTTAAATCCATTTCTATGACTGAATATTTCATTCCCTTTCTTGCTAAGTCAACTTGCTTGATGACTTAACAACTTTTCAGTAGTAAAGTCTGGTTCCACAAAGTGAAAATGAATTTTCTAGTCGGTCAAATATGGAGTCAAATAAGTGCTTTCTTGGGTGTCACTTGTAATTGCATCCACAAATATAAGCATAGGTTTATGTGTCCTCATTCATAGCTTGTAATTTCACTACTTATTTTTATTTTTATTTTTTATATTTTACATGTATTTAATGACTATGCTATTATGTGTGTCTATATAATAATTACTATTGTGGCTTAGAAAGACTAGTCTTGTACACATTAAATATAATTTCACTCCAAGCTTTAACCTTATAAACCAAATAAGTTATTTTTACTACCTTGATATATTTTGAAATTCAAATTTCAAGTTTTTAATGAATAATAAGTTATGTGGATAAATTTATATTTTATCAAGATAAAGCTTTTATAAGCTACATTAAAAAAAAAAAACGAACTTTACAGGGTTATTTTTCATCTATCACTTTTTTTTTTTTTTTTGGACCTCATCATAAAGTTTGAGCTAAAACAAAGATCATCAATTAAAGCCAAAAATAGCAACTCAAAGACCTGCGATGTCACATCCTATATCTCCAATGTTATGTCCAAAGATCTCTAAAAATTAATGCCATGAATCCTCACACTCAAACTAACACCTACAATGTCACACTTAGACTCAACAATTGTAATGGCGATTGAAAATATGTTCTCACTCCCATCTTAGGTAATCTCTACAAGAATATGTCCACTACAAGTCCCTTCAAGAAAACACCTATCCAATGGACAACACCTAATAAGAAACCCTACCTTTTGCGCATTAAAACATAAATAAATCTTTTCAAATATAGGAAGGTAACGCTTCATGGATAAGTCACATTTGATCTTCACTTGACTCCCAGTATTATAGGCCAACACCATGTGGCCATAATCATAAACTAGACTATACTACTTTGAATCATCATCATCTAGAATTGCTTATGCCTTTCTCTTGGCATGGTAGGCAGTATGGAGGGGTATATCCATAGCAATGTCCTACATAACATGGCACTAAATTGCACCAACTTCCTATTTTAGGCCATTGTTGTGAAATTCCTACAAATACTTCCTTGTTGGGAAAGTTGAGATATTATGTTTGTCACTAAAACTTTAGGGCAAGTATATTTAGAATAGAAAGTTTTCACCTAAAAAGTCTTCTCATCACTAAGCTTGGATGTATACACTCACCATCCACATTCATTAACACAATGTATGGATACTTTTTGGGAATGGTTTAGAACACACGAAATGCTATGCTTCCTACATACATATGCAAGAAGACACTATTTGAAAATCTTGCCATTTGGAAATTTCATAACCAAAATAAGTTTGGATTCTTTCCATGAACATTTTCACTATACTCATCATATCTATTGATTTCATCTGCTTTCTCGAAACCAACCAAACTACACAAATTATTTTCAAGGGGTCTTCCACTTTCATTGCCAATCATCGATACCTTATTGTTGTCTTCATTGTTTGTAGGTGGTATTGCAAAATCTTCATGTATTTTATCTTCACTCATATCCTCATCAAAAGCATGATACACATCATCATTTTCATGATAATAAGGATCACCACTAGCAACAATTTCCTCCATAGGCCCATTAGGTAGTGCATTCAAAGTAGATGGGTTCAAAACATCCAACTCTAATGGTTACTTATCTACATATAACATGAATGTGTAGACACTTAGAGAGTGATACATCTCTAATATTGCAACAATATCAACATCATTTTGGAGGAGCCCTAAGTCATTGTCCAACAATTTCCTAGACACCAAATAATAAACGAATGAGCTAGGTGATTCGCCTAAATTAGCAATAACATCTTGAATCTCAAGGTAATTCATTATATCAAAATTGATGTTCTTCTTTATCTCAACAAAACCTTCATCATACGTCCAAATAGCTCTTTTGACAAATCTTCTACCATAATGATGCTAGAGGTTTATCAAATGTAAAATCACAATGGCTATTGATATTACAAAGCCTGCATTAGAAAAATATAACTCATTTAAGAAAATTTAAATAAAAGACTCTACTTACATAAAAGCTTGTATTACCATAATTCATAATATGTTTAATAATTCATAATATACCCAAATTTCATAATTTACCTAAATGTTTGTAACAAAAGTAATAAGTTCATAACTTATTGTTACTTATCTTAAGTTCATACTTCATAAGTTACATTAAAAATCATATAACACCATGTCTTTTCATATATTTACTTTAGTTTAAAAAATGTCAAATTCCTCATGACTTCCCTAACACAAGAAATGGTTCAATGAGGAAGTAAAATGAATCTTCACACATTGATCATGATATGGTTTATCATTAAAGTATAAAAAATGTAAGTACAAACTCCTAGTTGATATGAACTCACAAACATAAAGACAAAACATTGAGATAAGGAATTGTTTTTTAACCATCTCTTATAAAAAGAGATAAAAATCAACCATAATAACGACAAAGAAAAAATTGGGAAGATCTAAAATATTAGATTTGAAAATGTGGAATATAGAGAACTATAATCTGCAAAGGATTTGATGTGTAACACTAGTTCTTGTACCAATCCAAATTCACTTAATACATATTTAACACTGATCAAAATCATACTATTTGACATGCCTAAAACAAATATTATCATCTTCTCTATTTTTATTCATCTACATTAACTCCATTCTCTTTTCCTCTTTCTATAAGTTTGTTTATTTTGGTTAAAGCATTGCTCCATATAAGACATTTAACAAGAACCAAAATAAAGAAATACTCAACAAGGAATGAGAAGCTCATAAGCGAAATTAAGTGAGTATAAAATAGAGAATCAAGTCTTCACCTTTCTTAAGTTTAAGTCTCTAGTTGTAGCATTTGTGTCTCCAACTGAGCTTGTTCACAAAATACTGGGGCTTGATTTATAGAGAATGGAAAGAGAGATGATGATGGAGTAAGAGAGTGATTTGGGTCTTTTTAGTGATTTTTTGTAGTTCATAGTGATTTTTGAATGAGTGTTCCTTTTGGAGAGTAATTTATTTTAGATGAAGAAGGATGCATGATTTGAGATGAAATCTGGTTTGTGGTTTTTTGGGCTTATTATATATATATATATATATATATAGTTCATGTGTGTTGCTCGTGGTCTTATTAACAAAATTTTGGATTGAACACAATGGAGGTTAATATAAGTCATGTCTTTGTAAAAATAAAAAATAAAATAAAATAACATGGGTCACCTATTTGAAAAAGCGTGAAAATATAGGTCAGTTATTTGTAATTTACCTAAAATTAAAAAAATAAAACATCTACTTATATAATATTGGTGATAATGTCACAAATAGTAACCCAACTTTGCCTAGGATATACAATTAACTATCTAAATTAAAAAAAAATTAATTCACTATCTAATTAAACTTTTTGAGATTATTTATGCTACCAACACTAACACCATATGTAAATCTATCAATCAATTAATGACAAGTCTTCCTCTATATAAACCTCATTGTATTATATAATTAATAATATATTAATTATTATTATTATTATTATTATCACCATAATTATTAATATTTAATTACAAGTATTGACCCATTAAGAGCATAAAGCCCATAACACACATATTAAGCTCACTCACCTCCATCCTTTTCCACTTAACAATGGCTTATTTAATCAATGCCCATTATATCTTATATAATACAGTGAGATAAAGTCCATGAAACAAGTATTGTGGACAATAATTGCAAATGTGCCATTTTCTTTCTCCACAAATTACAAGTATAAAACACCTTTTTATCTCTTTGTTTCTCTTCACTCATTTATGTAAATCCAAAGTTTAAACTACAAATAGAAAGTACTCAACATTGTCATCACCTTATAACCATCAAAAACCACAAAGTACCACAATCTCACTGAAAAAAGCTTGCAAAGTATACCTCTTAGGCTATTTTTTGGACTTGAAAAATATCATAAGTACCAAAAACAGTTTGGTCATGCCACTTTGAGTCGCCACTTTTTTTATTCTCTGGCAACTTTAACTTTGACAACAACCATGACTTCACCATAGACATGGGATTCCATCAAGTAGTTATAGTGGTCGAAACTAAGGTGACCAAAGAATCAACTGGTGGTGGCTCAAAGTGGCAACATTGGGCTAGTTGAGTATTTTTCAAGTATCAAGGAAAACCTGATCATACCAATTTAAGCCATCACCATTTGATTCTCCAACCACTTCAGTTTTGAGTACCCTTACCATTTGATAGGGTTGTATGTTTATAGTGAAGTCATGGGAGTTGTCGAAGCTACAGTGGTTAAAAAATCAATTGGTAATGGCTTAAAATGGTATGATTAAGTTGGTTCTTGTACTTAATAGCTTAGAGGGTTCACTTTGCAAACGTTTTTTAGTGAGATGGTAATACTTGGTGGTTATGGGCCAATAGAGGGCGTGAAGTACTTTTTACTTATTTATTGTGTTAAATTTGGATTTGCATAAGTAAATAAGTAGAAACAAAGATATAAAAAAGGTGGTTTTACATGTAACTTGTCATTTATGGAAAAAGGAAAGGGTATATTTGTAATTATCATTCCACATTGCATATTTTATTAAATTTATCCCACTATATAATACAAGATAGAATGACATTAATCGAATAAGTAGAAATGGGTGTGGGTGAATAAGCTTAGTGTGTGCTATGGGTTTTATGCTTTAGATGGGCTGATATATTTTGCAGTTAAAGATAATATACTACTAATAATAATTAAATATTAATAGTTATGGTGATAATAATAATAGTAGTAATAAATACAAATGAATGTTAAAAGTGCTCACGTGACGTCTATATAAACTTGTGTTGTCTATGTTTTCACCGGACTTTATATTTTTATATTTTAATAAGGAAATTGCACTAACTCGAAGAATATACACATAAATTATTCAAGTGTATGAATTACCTGGAAATGGGATCGAAAATTCAAAAGCACAGCGGAGAAATTTTATTGTTAAAGCCCACGTTGAATTCATGCCCACCAATTACCAAGGTAGTAATTTTCAATCCAGGTTAATATTGAGTCGAAAGCTACAAAGCATGCCCTAGCATTGTCGCTTGATGCCAGCAACAAATTGATGAAGTTGATAGCCATTGGCTCAAGCTATCTCCACATCCAGCAATTTCAATTAAAGCCCACACATCTTTGAGCCCATGTGTTCTAGTCAACGTGTCCATGAAACCATAAAAAGCCAGCATCCCAACCCATCTAACATGTCCAACAGTAGTGTAATTTGGGAAACATGATACGTGCACTATAGCTCATTAAGAAAAGTAATATATATATATATATATATATATATATATATCTCCTAGATGATTCACTGGTGCCAATATAAGAGAATGTGGAGACAAGGACAAAAAGTAGAGAGGGAATCACCATTGAGAGAGTTTTAGGGTTTTTTACTTTTTAGTCACAAGGGCACACGGAGTTTGAGATTCATAAAGATTTCTTGGAGAAGATGGGATTAGTAGACAAAATCACGCTCAAGAAAATACAATCGAGTTATTCTATTCCTTTTTCTTTGAATTTATTATTATGTTTACTGAATTTTCTTGTGTTGATCTCACAATCACCATGGACTAAATTTGATATTATGGGATTTTAATATAGCTTGATGATTTAATTGATGCATGATTTTATTATATATTATTGTTTAATTAATTATGATTTTTAATTATTTGATTTCATTAAAAATGATTTTATTACATGACTAACAATGTTTTTGTGAATAAAACTTGAAAGACTTAAAAAAGGAATGAATAGTTTGCATGAAATTGGACTAAACGTAATTTTAATATTGACATGTATACATGCCATTTGAATTAGTTTTAGGATTTACGTTTTTTTATGTGATTAACATTAGTTTGTATGATAGAGACATATTGATGCGAAATCCCACAAATTAAGTTGTGAGACCCAGCAACAAATAATCAATTTCTCCGACTACCCAAATCCCAATTTTTGAATTAAAAAAAAGCAAATTATTGACCTGTTGTCTCTGAATACAAGAACCGGTAATATATATATATATATATATATATATGTCAAAAAAGAAATTATTGACCTATTGCTTTTAAGAGACAATAATCAATAATATAAACCGAGCTTGAACTCATAAGGTCAAAACCTTGATTGCTTGTTAAAAAAGAACAGATATAAGAAATAAGTCTTTAATTGAAAAATTCGTCTATCCTCCTCATCACAACTTTTGATGCCCTATTTATAGAGTTTCAAGGCTAATTAATGAAAAAAAAAACCATCCACATTCCCATTAACAATCAACTACTAAAGAAAATTAAATGTGCTCTTAACTACACTAATAACTATTTTGTGATGTAAGCAATGACCTCAATTATCTTCTAGAATCCCTAATTATTGTCTTAGCTAATTTAAACTCCATTTTTTTGGGCTTGTATGACATTAATAAACTTGGGTTCGACCCAGCTCAATATCTCCAAATTCATTCTAGACTTGATTTCATTTTCAAAAATGATTTTAACAAAGCCTTGCATAGCTTACTTGATTTATTTTGCTCGCACTCTTGTGATTGGCCTTTCGGGTATTTATAGTTCCTCAATTCCACTTAGATTGCATTTGTCCTCTTCAATACCCGAACCTTGAGATGGTCTCCCATCACATATGCATGAATTTAAATATTAATTAAGGTAGTAAAATTTGTGAGAGGAATTTACTACATAACTGATAATTATAGATTAATTATTTGAAAGAGACGTTTCTACTATAATTGGGATGATATCTTCTAGAAAGAGAAGTGAGTCCTTATGAATCTAATTAAAAATCAATTAATTAATTTTAATGTATCTTAAAAATATGCATTAATTTATCAGATGATCAACTTAGTTGAAATTTCATGCCTTTGAAGTAATGAATTTTATTTATTTATTTTTTTCCTTGGGACATTTATATTGTTAGTTAGCTTCTTTTATTTTAATCTTATGTCAATGTTTCGTATTGATCGCCTAGCTAGGAAAAGAATTAAAATAGTCTAGTAGTTAGTTTTCAGTTATTGAAGACAACTCGATTCTTACTAGCTTTATTACTACAGGGCGTACGACTTGATTTACTTACCGAAGTGTTCTTATTAAAAAATTAATTTCAAAGAAATTGTATACATTAAGTTCTTAGTGTTGTTACTGGAAATTGCATTTAACTGATATTGGATTCTCATTTGTATTTTTAGACTAGGTATTTTCTTGTTTTGATTAGATAGTTTTAGTTTAGATTATTATAACATTTATTTATTTTAAAAAAGAATTCCAATTAGTTTTAGTTGTGGTCACGATGTATCTTCTGGAAGACAAAGATGGAAGCTTTAAAGCTTACAATAAAGAAGGAAGCAGCCAGTTGAGTACTCTCTTATGAATGGTCACAGAAGACGCACACTCCTGGTTTTCAGTGACCACGTAACATTTTCGACTACTAATTTACCGAATGGGATCTCAAGACAAAGTTCAATATCATTATATGTGCATGAAATTAAAAAAAAAAAAATATCAATATTAATGGAAAAGTTAATGGTGTTGAGGAAAACATTGAGAAATCCAAAAAAAAAAAAAAAAAAAAGTGAAATGTTGAGAGGCTGTAATTTCACCATAATGGCAGTCTCTTTCCTTGTGACGTTTTTGAAAAAATAGCAAATGTGATATGATATTTCTTTGCCTAATGGTTCGCATAGTGTTTCTTCAAATGTCATGTGCAAATACTACAAGCCTTTGTACAGCTGAAGCAAATTCTTGTATATAGAACACTAATATCTCTTGTATGTTCAATCATGTGTTTCTACGAGCGTTTTATGAATAAGTGAAACAAGACATCTTTAATGTTACATGTTACTGTATCCCTTGCTCCTCCCTATCTCTGCATTCCCATAACATATTTGAAGGAAATTGCACATCCTTTAAAATAATGAAAATGTTCTAATGTTCTTATTTAATGCAAAATATTGTCATTAAAGTACTATTAATATTCTCCATTAATCTACGTAAGATATAAATATTAATAAAATTTTAATTTATATAATTTATGTAAAAT
>JBBMOL010001326.1:0-42106 GCA_037954665.1 Laguncularia racemosa | reverse complement strand
AAGAAAAATCTTCCAATTTTCTCTTGTTCGATAATAATTCTTTCAGAAACTTTGCAATATCTAGGCATTTGAGTCAATGCCTCAACCAATGGAAGGTTAATATGCAATTGTTTAAAAACTTCCAAAAATCTACCATATTGCTCATCCACCTTATCTTTCCTCAATCTTGTATGGTATTGAATGGGAGGTTTATATTTTGAAATCGGCTTAGATGATGATGACTTGTTCTCAACTAACTTCTCTAGCAGCTCTCCTTCATCATTTTCAATCGGTTGTTTCTCCTTTGAGTCGGATGCCTCACCTCTTCCTACTTGATTTTGATATTGGAGTTTCTTTACCAATTCTGAAGGTTATTGTTTTCACATGCTTGCGAGGATTTGTCTCTGTATTTCCTAGTAATGAACCCAAAGGTCTCTCTGAAAGTAATTTAGCAATTTGCCCAACCTAAGTCTCAAGATTGTGGATTGAGGTGCTATAGTTTCTGAGAGTAGTGTCTTGATTCTTTAAAATCATGTCCAATGATTTTTTTTTTCTTCAAAATCTTTTACCAACTTTGCCAAGATGTCCTCAACAGATGATTGTGGTTTAGAACTCTGAACAGGTAGTCTTTGATAACCGGGGGGAGGATTGGGATTGCCTTTCTGAAAATTGTTGTTGTTACTCCATGAAAAATTTAGGTGATTTCTCTTGCCTGGACTATATGTGTTACTGTAAGGATTATTCTGAGGCCAGATTGATTTCCTAAATAATACACTTGTTCAACATTTAATTTATCACCAAAGAAGGGCTCAACTACGGATACTTGGTGCTTTGAAAGTGACAATCCATCAATCTTTCTAAACAATGCCTCTACTTTTGACATGATTGTAGTAGCTACGTCTACATCAATAACTCCTGCTGGTGTTTTATCTCTACTCCTAAAATGTGACCATTCAAAATTATTCATGGCTAGATTCTCTAAAAGAGCTAAGCTTTCTTTAGGAGTTCGATGATTAATCGTGCCTCTAGCTGTAGCATTTACCATCTGTCTAGTCTGATAATTGAGACTGTTGTAGAAAATCCGAACCTGCATCCACTCGGGAATACCATGATGAGGGCATCTCCTTAATGATTCCATGAAACGTTCCTAAGTCTTATAAAGTGTTTTTGACTCTTGTTGATGATAGGACTGGATGTCAACTCTGAGTTTAGCGGTCTTTGTAGGTGGAAAGAACTTATCAATAAACCTTGTAACCAAGTCTTCCCAGGTGGTGATGGAGCTTTTCAGCAAAGAATTTAACCATTGCTTAGCTCTTCCTCTTAAAGAAAATGGGAAGAGTCTAACACGAACCGCATCTTCACTCACTCCATTAAATTTGAAATTGTCGCATATCTCCAGGAAGGATTGAATAAAAGAGTTTGGATCCTCATCCTCAAGACCATCAAATTGGGCATATTGTTGAACCATTTGAATAACGGCCGATTTAATCTCAATATTGTTTACCTCTAGCTTAGGTCAAACAATGCTAGAGCTAACACCATCTAACTTTGGCCTGGCAAACTCAACGTTGGTCATTTCACCGAGAGAAGATTACTAATTACTAATACTAGCTCTTTCCCTATTATCTAACCATCAAATTGAGATGAAGTGTATTAACAACTAAAAATAGTTAATCATCTAAAATTTTAACTAAGACTACTTCAACAACACAAGGGTTAATTCGATAACAAAGCAACTTAGATCTCATTATATACCTATATTGTCACAGGAACCATTAGAAGCTAAGGATTAACGTTTCTGAGTTCTTAAGCTATTAAGTTCCAAGAAGCAAGATAATTACTTTCTCAAGTATATTAACTTATCTAATCCTATATTTATCAATTAGGATCTCTCCTCAATCAATAGCAATTTAGAACCGCATGAAGCCTATGAATTCTAATTGAATCAATGTTCAATAGAATATTTTCGATATTCTATCTCTAGAAACACGAGCAAATCTCAACCAAAACATAGGTCTGACCATAAAAGCGATTTCTCAATAAACTCAAATTATATTAAGCATAAACTCATATTACAGATATATGAATCTAAGATAATATGAAGCACATGTAATGGAACAAAAGAGCATCAATAAAACTTCATTTAAATCATATCTTCATCATATGACAAATTAGTTCAAATGAGATCTAGGTCTACGGTTTACTTTTCCATAGATTTAACAATAAAAGAATAGATACATAAAGAAAAACTAAAGTTCATGATTACAACCCGGATAGAGTGAATCTTGAATGCCTTGCTTAAATCTCCTTGGATTATTGGGTAGAAATCTAAGGAAAAAGATATGAAAATGAAGAGAAAATGAAGTCTAAAAACCTAGCTTTGTCGTTCCCACCTTTCTCATATGTTACATATATATATAACTGTTAGGGTTGGAGGAGATAGAAAAGAAAAAGTTAGAGAAAGTAAGTCGTGACTCCATACGCCCCTTACCACGCCCCGTAGCAAGGGACGTGGTGGTCTCGGTTTATCCTTTGAAGTTGGCACGCCCCTATATCAAGGGCGTAGTGGCTTTGTCTTTCACTTCTAGTCCCATACGCCCCCTGCCACACCCCGTGCCAAGGGGCGAGGTAGCTTCTACTCCTGATTTCTCTTCCATACGCCCCTGATATGGGGGTATGGCAGGCAGAGGAGATGCTCTTCTTCCTTTCTCTTTGTTGTTTTCTTCTCAATTTCTTTCAATGATCTTCATTACACTTGAAAGCAACATATTCCTTGATTAAGCATCAATTTCGGATGATTTTTGATTAATTATCAACTTAAAAGAGCTTAAAATCTTCTTAGAATTCGGAGTTTTATGGTTATTATCAATTTCCCCCACACTTGAATCTTTGCTTGTCCCTAAGCAAAGAAATTTTAAAGACCCTAAATTCAAAATGGGGACTTCATATTTCAAAACACAGTAACCTAGAATATCAACATTCATCAATGATCATGTTTAACATCCAATAGAACTCCTCAATTGAATGAATGTACTCTTCACCTTATCCCGCAATATTGAACTAGAGATACTTTAATCAAAGTTTTAAAATTAATCAAAGTAAAGTAAGCTTCTACCTATATCTTTTAATAACGGCTTTCAAATAAAAAATCAAACTTAAGGTCAAATAGAAACAAAAAGAGACTTGGCTCACTTCAATTAGCTACTTCAGAGTACATAGCCTCCTAATCCATCTCTCTAAGCGAACTACTCCATCATAAAAGTATTTTGCATCCGAGATTCTCTTGGATTCCTCTTCCTTTAATAGACCTTCCCAAAAGTTTCATTTATTTATTTTGGATCCCAAAACCCATGTAGCAAGCTTTCAGCTGATAATCCCGGGCTTGTCACCCAAGTTATTAGATGTTATCCCTTCAATTGAAGGCGTCCCTATAGACTTAATCACTTGACTTTCAAGAACTCCCTCTTTTTTTCTTTTTTGGAGTAATTTCTTCGATCGGTCGATCCCAGGCAGGATGACCTTAGGTGACCGGGTTATAAAGGGACCCCATCAAACCTCCATTACTCTAATTGATTTGTTTAGCTAGTAGCGATGTCAGAATTCACTCTTTTGAGGGACTAAAGCCTGCCCATACTAACTAAGATATCTTATTTTGAATTAAACTTTTCTTAGAAGGTCTCTTAAAAAAGATCACCAAGAGAATTACTTCATTTGCCCTTTTATGATGGATTGATTAGCTCTCTAGACTTTTGATGAAACAATATACTTCCTTGTAACTTAGAAATCAAGCCAATTAACATTTTGCTAAGGTCCTTACTTTAATTCCTAACTTTGAATTTCTCCTTTAAATGACAAGTAAACTTGCTTCACAAAGATTTTTATTCTATAAGTTTGATTAAGTATGAAAAAATTTAGTGCAAAACATTAGTGAATTGCACGACATTCTTTTAGAGGGGTTCAATCATTGAATGCTAAAATACTCCTCAATTGCATCTAAAATTATAGAAAAATAGAAAATGTAGGAGGAATTTTGATAGAAAATTGGAAGAGTCTAGAAAAATTTTCTACTCAAAATTAGGTAGTAATTGAAAAATTTTGAAAATTGTTTACCTTCTATATCGATAATCGCACATACACACCTAGTTCTCCTTTTTCCCTTTATTCATAATATTTAATACCCCTCGCCCACACTTAGTTAGACATTGTCCTCAATGTCTATACTTACAATAAAAATTAGACAAGGAAAGAGCATTAAATAGAGAAAAATTAAGACAGAAAAGGTAATAAAAAGAACTAGTGCTCCCCTGAATTCGATGTTGCTATTCATTGATACACTTAGAACATATATATATAATGGGAGCGTAAATTGCAGCAAGTGCACTGGTCGTATCAAGTAATAAAGTGGTGAAAAGTAAGGTTGTCGATCCCTCGAGGAACCAATAGAGTACTAGATCTATGGCAATTCTTATCAATATCTAGGTGATTAAAAAGGGGTTTTGAAATGTCTAATCTAAAAATTTAACTTAAAGCAACAAGAAAAATTTTATGACGAATCTATCAATTATGAACAAGGGAAATTAGAATTCACCCTAGATTTGTTAATCAAATTGCTACCAAGTTATGTCAACTAGTGGTTATAAGGTTATTCAAGTGAGTTTAGAAAATCCTTTTTAGGGATGTTGACCTTAAATCAATTAGTCGGCTTCCGCGTCTCCAATTAACCAAGGAATCAAAATTATGTTCATACACCTCCCGATGCTACAAACAACTAATGCCCTAAATCAATTAACCCTAATCCCTTAGTGATTAATTAACAAGAAACATTGCATTGCGCCCTCCATAAACTCTAATTAAACCAATTATCGCAACTCCCGTATTGATAATCAATCTAATTAAGAATTCCTAACAAATCCTAATCAATTCCCGTATCAAAAGGATTTCTAACAATTATAATCAAAGACTGATTATAATTGAAATCAAAGGAATTGCAATCATGAATAATCCTAATAATTCCTAATTACATAACATGGCTACAATTATCCTTTTAACATTCTAGAGTTTCATCCAATTTACCACAAGGATGATTTAGAACATTATAGTATGAGTTGCATAAAAACAATTGAAATAAAGAGGTGCAATGGAATTCATATTAAACAACTAATAAATGGCATAAAAGAAAATAAAGTAAATGAAACAATGGTTATAATCTTCAAGAGCTTCAATCTTCAAAAATGACTCCTTGAATTCTTCAATTGAAAGCAAACTTCAACAAAATGACATTCTTCCTTCAAACTAAACTTTGGAAAAATCTAAAGTACCTAAGGAAATTCTAATGATTCAAAAGAAAGACAAATGATGCTAAAACAAAGAAGAATAACAAAAGGATTCTAAACAAAAGAAAGGATGCTTAACCAAAAAAGGATGCCTCCAAGGTTCACACAAGGGGTCTATTTATAGATCCAAAGAGGAGGGGGATAAGGTTGATCTGATGAGGATTTGAGTCAGCAAATTAATTAGGATACGATTTTGGAGAGATTCTCGCAATGGATATCCGGGGAGTAATGAAGGCCGGCTCAAGGCCGGCGGCTTTTCTTCTTTTTGAGGCCGGTTTAAAGGCCGGCTCAAGGCCGGCCCAAGGACGGCGGCCTTCAGTGCAATCCTTCGCTCACTTCTTCAATTTTGTGAAAAACTCCTCCAATTAACTTGTAATTTACTTTTGGGTCCTCAAAACCTGTATTTTCACAATAAATACCATTAAGTATCATTTCTTTATATTTTCTTATAATATTAAAATAAATTTAATATAAGTCCAAAAGAAAATATAAGTATAATGTGATCTTATCAACATCCCCACACTTGAACTTTTGCTTGTCCTCAAGCAAAATAATTGATTTAAACAAGAGAAATCCATCATTGAACTTCTGGTGCCCATTGTTCTGACCATACTGAAATTTGTAACTAGTATATCTAGTTGAAATTTAGTAGTTAATCTAAATACAACAGATTTTTAATCCCAGTGTTTAACAATAGAAAACAATACTTAGTCCATAAGGAAAAACATTCATTTAAACTTCATTGGTTATTAGCAAGTATCATCTCTCTCAATTTTACTTCTCTAAACAAGATAACAAGGAGTGAAAGCATATGGTATCCATTTTTTCCTAGAATTTCTCCCCTTTTTTTTTTTTTTTATGTTTTATTTGCCTTGATTGGCAGCGGAGTGAGACTTCACTCTTTTGAGGGACCAAAGCTCGCCCATGTCAACCTGACTTTCATTAAGGTACTAAATTTTTGCCTTTCCGCCCTTCTCGTTATTGTGAGTTCATTGAGTCGGCACATCCTGGGCTCATCGCCTAGGTGACCAGGTTTTAAAGGGACCCCTACGAACTCTTCCTCACACTAACATTTAAGATTGGATACTCTTAACTCACTTTCCTGAGTTATTGGAGTAAAGGCTCTTTTTTTTTTTTTTTTTTTTTTTTTTAAGGGATCACTAAGTAAAATATTTCTTTTACCTCTTTCACTAGGTGTTAAGGTATTCTCAAAGAAATTTCAATAGAGATTTATCCCAACCAATTTTTCCTTGAAGTAAACTTGCTTGTTTTTTCAACTTAAGGACTCAAACTCAAGTTCAAAGGCTAAACATAGGGTAAACCCCGTTCTCTAGAGATTTTACTCTTAAATTTTAACTATGTAAACTTGTCACAACAATTGGCGAGTAGGGCACCAATCTAATTCAATTTCAGGATTTCATTGAAAACACTTAAGGACATAAATAAAGCATGGGATTTGTAAGCTCATGATGTGTGCAATCATTATACTTCTACATTTATAATCCCTTCCCCACACTTAAATTGGACAATGTCCTCATTGTTCCTAATATATCACAAAATTAAGGAAACGAATGTCAATGCAGAAATTGAAATACTGGTACTTCCCTGGTATAAAATTGTTCATCAGGAAGAAAATTCCTCCTAAAATGTCTGTCATCCTTGGAGTGTCTTGAATGCACCGGCAGCTCTTATCCAGCCTTGAATTAGTTTTTTTTTTTTTTATTTTTTTTTTTAACGAAACTATTATAGATACTTATTAAGCATGGGCTGCCTCCCATGAAGCGCTTGTTTTATAGTCATCAGCCTGACTATCAAGGTTAGCTTACATCAAGGAGTTTAAACAACTCCTTCAACACCATCGTTTTCAAATTAGGATTCCAAGCTTCCTTCCATGGTATGGTGCCCTTCTTTTCAGCTTCCACCAATGTTTTGTAGGTAGATATCAACAAACTTACCTGCTGGATGTCTACCCTTGACCATCCCAGGATTTCCCTATATTCATCCAACTGGCCTTGAATCTGCTGCTGCAATTCTTTTGTCATAGGCGCTTGATTAATGTGAGGCCATGGATTTCCTAAATTCAGACACTTATAATCAAACAATTGATTAGAAAAGACATTAGGTTCAAGTGTCTGCATAGGCATTAGTGTCGGCACTGGTAGCTTCTCATAGTCGTCTGTCTTCTCAAAAGCAACAACATTTTCAGTCTGGGGTACTTGTTCACGACCTTTGTTTTCTTGCTCATCTTCATCCCCCCAATCATCTATCTCATTCAAGACAGCTTCAAGAGTGGTTTGCCCTACATCTTCCTCCACATCATTGTTAGTAATTTCACCCTCAGCAGATATGTCAGAATACCTTGCTTTCTCATTAGACAAAAACACAGGATCATACATATCAAATGTTACCTGGTCATCTAGTGCTCTAAGGGTGAGCTTACCTTGTCCTACATCAATTAGAGCTTGACCTGTGGCTAGGAATGGTCTTCCTAAGATCATGGGTACCTCTCTATCTTCTTCCATTTCCAAGACTATAAAGTCAACTGGAAAGATGAATTTGTCCACTTTTACTAGGACATTCTCCACTATACCCTTTGGGTACTTGACACTTCTATCCGCAAGTTGTAAGGTGACGTGCGTCTCCTTACATTCTCCAAGTCCTAGTTTTTGAAAATAGACAGAGGCATTAAATTTATACTTGCACCAGAATCTATAAGTACTTTATCAAAATTAAAATTACCAATAGTGCAAGGAATAGTAAAACTTCCCTGATCTCTTTGTTTTCTTGGCAAATTGGATAAATTCTTTTGTAAGATCATAGAACATTCTCCTATAAGCATCACTGGTTCATTTCCTTCAATCTTCCTCTTCTTTGTGAGTAAATCCTTCATGAACCTAGCATATGATGGCATCTGCTGAAGTGCCTCTGCAAAAGGAATGTTAATTTGCAATTTTTTAAAGACTTCTAAAAATTTAGCAAATTGTGAATCCAATTGTTGTTGCTTCAGCCTTCCTGGGAAAGGAATAGGAGGAACATATGCTTTCACTTTTGGTGAATTTTTCTTTGGCTCCTCTTCCTTTTGTTTCCCTTTATCTTTCCCCAGGTTAACCTCCTCTTCCTCAAGTTTCTTATCAATCAATTCCTTACCACTTCTTAACATAATAGCATTTACACCCATAGGATTTTGCTCAGTATTGCTAGGTAAAGACCCAGATGGTCTATTACTCAACTGTTGAGACATTTGACTAAGCTGATTTTCAAGATTCCTAATGGTGGCTTGTTGATTTTGCAACATTGTGTCAGTCTTTTGCATATAACTTATCATGAGTTCTTCCATTTTAGACTGACCTTGCTGAGAAGAGGTATTATGATTAGGATATTGTTGATGGGGAGTATTATGATTAGGACCTTGCTTTTGAAATCCAGGGGGTTTAAGTGCGTTGTTATCATTTCTCCATGAGAAATTTGGATGGTTACGCCACCCTGGATTGTAGGTGTTTGAATAGGGTCCTTGATTTCCTCTTTGGAAATTGTTGACAAAATTTACTTGCTCTCCATGGGATGAGGAGGAAAAGTTTCTTGATGGGCACTCAAGAGTTGAGTGTGGTCCTGAGCATAACTCACAACAAGAAAATTGATTAACATTGAAAGAAGGTGCAGAGGTGAGTTTACTTACCTGGGCGGTAAGAGCAGAAATCTGAGCTGTTAAGGTGTCCATATCATTGACAGATGCCACTCTAGACTTACCTCTTTCATGTTGCCAATTATGTGCACTAGAGGCCATTTCATCTATCAAAGCACTAGCCTCATCATATGTCTTACTCATTAATGCACCACCAGAAGCAGCATCTACCAGAGATCTCAATGTGTCATCTAAACTGAGATAGAATATCTCAATAAGGAGATTATCTGGTAATCCATGATGGGGGCATTTTCTAATTGCCTCCTTAAATCTTTCCCATGCTTCATAAAGTGATTCACCACTAAACTTACTGAAGTTTGTGATGTCATTTCTTAACCTAGCAGTTCTAGCTGGTGGAAAAAATCTCCTTAAAAATTTAGATGAGAGATCTACCCAAGTGGTTACAGAGTCTTGTGGCAATGAATTGTACCAAGCCCTAGCTTTTTCTCTAAGTGAAAATGGAAAAAGTTGTAGCCTAATTACATCATCAGATACATTATTCATTTTCACTGTATTACAATATTGAAGAAATACTGCAATATGCTCATCAGGACTCTCATTTGGATATCCTCCAAATTGATTTGATTGAACCATTTGAACGAGTGCTGGTTTTAACTCGAAATTATTAGCCTGAATTGTTGGTCTTCTAATTGCAGGACCTGAAACAACAGGTACCGTGTATTCTCGAAGTGCTCTACCAACACCCTGAATCTGATTGTTGTTATCATCTGCCATGTTCTCTTCTTCCTTTCTTCTCTGCTCTCTTCTAAGTTGTTGCAAGGTGCGTTCTATCTCAAGATTAATTGGTAGAAGTTCAGCACTTCTACTCTTGCGCATAAAAAGAACCTTAAAGAGAATGGAAAACGATCACACAATGATAAGAAAAATTAAATAAAAAAATAATTGTGCCTAAATTACCAACAGAATTACGAAATCTAATATCTATTAGTTCCCCGGCAGCGGCGCCAAAAACTTGATACACTCAGAACATATATATATAATGGGAGCGTAAATTGCAGCAAGTGCACTGGTCGTATCATGTAATAAAGTGGTGAAAAGTAAGGTTGTCGATCCCTCGAGGAACCAATAGAGTACTAGATCTATGGCAATTCTTATCAATATCTAGGTGATTAAAAAGGGGTTTTGAAATGTCTAATCTAAAAATTTAACTTAAAGCAACAAGAAAAATTTTATGACGAATCTATCAATTATGAACAAGGGAAATTAGAATTCACCCTAGATTTGTTAATCAAATTGCTACCAAGTTATGTCAACTAGTGGTTATAAGGTTATTCAAGTGAGTTTAGAAAATCCTTTTTAGGGATGTTGACCTTAAATCAATTAGTCGGCTTCCGCGTCTCCAATTAACCAAGGAATCAAAATTATGTTCATACACCTCCCGATGCTACAAACAACTAATGCCCTAAATCAATTAACCCTAATCCCTTAGTGATTAATTAACAAGAAACATTGCATTGCGCCCTCCATAAACTCTAATTAAACCAATTATCGCAACTCCCGTATTGATAATCAATCTAATTAAGAATTCCTAACAAATCCTAATCAATTCCCGTATCAAAAGGATTTCTAACAATTATAATCAAAGACTGATTATAATTGAAATCAAAGGAATTGCAATCATGAATAATCCTAATAATTCCTAATTACATAACATGGCTACAATTATCCTTTTAACATTCTAGAGTTTCATCCAATTTCCCACAAGGATGATTTAGAACATTATAGTATGAGTTGCATAAAAACAATTGAAATAAAGAGGTGCAATGGAATTCATATTAAACAACTAATAAATGGCATAAAAGAAAATAAAGTAAATGAAACAATGGTTATAATCTTCAAGAGCTTCAATCTTCAAAAATGACTCCTTGAATTCTTCAATTGAAAGCAAACTTCAACAAAATGACATTCTTCCTTCAAACTAAACTTTGGAAAAATCTAAAGTACCTAAGGAAATTCTAATGATTCAAAAGAAAGACAAATGATGCTAAAACAAAGAAGAAGAACAAAAGGATTCTAAACAAAAGAAAGGATGCTTAACCAAAAAAAGGATGCCTCCAAGGTTCACACAAGGGGTCTATTTATAGATCCAAAGAGGAGGGGGATAAGGTTGATCTGATGAGGATTTGAGTCAGCAAATTAATTAGGATACGATTTTGGAGAGATTCTCGCAATGGATATCGGGTAGTAATGAAGGCCGGCTCAAGGCCGGCGGCTTTTCTTCTTTTTGAGGCCGGTTTAAAGGCCGGCTCAAGGCCGGCGGCCTTGAATGTAGGCCGGCCCAAGGACGGCGGCCTTCAGTGCAATCCTTCGCTCACTTCTTCAATTTTATGAAAAACTCCTCCAATTAACTTGTAATTTACTTTTGGGTCCTCAAAACCTGTATTTTCACAATAAATACCATTAAGTATCATTTCTTTATATTTTCTTATAATATTAAAATAAATTTAATATAAGTCCAAAAGAAAATATAAGTATAATGTGATCTTATCATTCATCAAGTGCTCCATCAAAACCATATGTTGTGTAGTAGCTCCAGTTTTGAAGAATTGTGTGAATCTAACAGTTGCTGCAATATTAAAATCTGGACAACTATACAAAGAAGAAAACTAAAAAGAAGTTAGCCTACAATAGAAATTAAAAAGAAGGAAAAATAAGGAAAAGTAAAGCATGAGTCTTTAAATTAAATTAATGTAAGCTGATTTCTCTCACCTGTCATCATAAAAATATTCCAAAGATAACAAAGTTCAAAAACAGAAGAGCTAGAAGGGAGAGGATCAGTTATCCTCTTCATCGTCACCAAATTCCTCTTCCGCTTCTAACCCCATAGCCCCTTCTGAAGCATAAGCGTCAATCTCTCTTTCTATCTCATCATCATCCTCTTCCTCCTATGTTGCCTTGGATGTCTCTCCCTTTCAGACTTCCTCCTAGACTACTTCCTAGGCTACCTCCCTTAGGGCTTCTCCATCATTGCTAGATGAAGAAGAAGAAGAAGTGATGCAATCTGGAAGCTTCATCTTTAGTTTCTTTGCAAACGCTTTAGCTATAGAGTCGATATAGCGTTTGAGACTTTTGTTCTTTTGTTTCAGCTTCTTGACTTCCTTAGTGAGCTCTTCTAATCGCTTGGTAGTTTTATCTTTTGCGTCATCTCCAAAAGAGTCACCTCCTTCTTCTATCTTTGGAATATCCCATTGTTGGAGGGCTACATTAGCCATGGGATAGGATTCTCCTATTTTATCTCTAAGAGCTTCTTCAGGGAATTTATTCATGTTCTTCAAAATTTGAGTAATATATGCGCCACAGAAGCAGCCTTTCTTGGATAGTTGAGCTTGCTGGCGTATTGCAAAGGCTAACTCCACTGCTACATTCACCCTCTCACCCCTTATCATGCTCGACATTAGATATAAATCCAATTAGCTGACCACTCCAACATTGTTTATCTTCTCGTGCAGTGAGTGGACTAGTAAAGAATGTAAAATCCTATTACTTATCCACTTAAGATGTGATCCCCTTGATAGTGAAGGATCATAAGGACTTTTCCTAACGATTGATGACCAAAACTGAGTGTATGACAGTGTATGCATTGGCCATCTAGTCGAGAGGGCCTTAAATTCATCAGTCTGAATGCATTCTGGAGAGTAAAAACTAATGTATTCACAAAATTTGGTCATACTCATCGAATGATGTTGAAAAGGAAACATCATTGTCCAGACCAAATAGGCGATCCGGCTTATTGATCTGGAAGGTGGCTAAGAATTCCAAAGTAACTCCCCTATATACCTTCTCATCAATGAAGAGAAGATTGGCCTAGGCAGGATCAGTTAATAGCCTCTCGAATCGTCAAGTTAATCCATAATCTTGGATCACTCCCCAATTTAAGAAGGCATTTGTTGTATTGCGCTTCATGGCCTCTAAAGCTTTATATCTCTTCACTTCATCCTCACTAAGTCCTTAGGGAATTCTCCCACCACTACTACTACCTGGACCTTCAGTTCTAGCCCTTTTCTTCTGCTTTTGTTATTGTTTCTTTGGTGCCATCTATAATCAAACATTGGATAAGCATGAAGGACTAGGATAGGACGTAAAAAATTAGTGACATGATATTGCTACTAGATGAAAATCTTACCTAAGATGATATTATCCCCATATAACTACCATGATGTAATGACCTTAAAAGCATGGTTGAACTTGAACTTGAACACAAAAGTGCAATCAGGCATTAGATTCAACATTCATAGAATGTACATTAAAGCCTTTGGTTCAATTACTATACCACATGTAATGTACCCTTAAAGAAGATAACTATGGCTAGTAGTTGTAATGGATTACACATTAATGGTCAAACCTTAGGTTAATCAAAGTAAAGATAGCAATTGATAGAGTAAGTAATGCCTAAGTGAATCAATCCATTCAAGATCATCAAAGGAACCATTACAAAACAAAAACCCCTTCGTTAGATTGCACATTCATGCATTTCGCAAGAACCCTAGGTTTTGTTGTGATAAATACTCATGATAGAAATTGGAGATGAAATTCGGTGAAAAATTAACTATTCAAGTATAAATCATGAATATGAATCAATAAAAGTAACAATGCACAAATAAAAGCCATTTTGACCCAATTTCGACTAACCCTAGCATTTTCTACGAACGATGGTAGAATAGAAACAACAAGAAATCAGTATTTGAATGAAGAAAGAAAAGAGAAGGAGTGGAAAAACTTATCGATTTAATCCTTGTGAAGAATTAAAGTGATGGATGATGTGCAGAGGGTTGTGAGTGTGTGCGAAAATGAGAGAGAGTGACAGTGGAGAGAGAGATTTTCGAAAAATGAAGGGAATAGGAGCTGCGTGGTTTAAATAGTGTAGGCATTTGTGTTTCCACGCCCTTCACCACACCCCGTAGCAAGGGGCGTGGTAGATACATGTGAACAGCATCTGAGCTTACCTTGTATCACCACACCTCTAAGCTTACCTTATGTCACTACGCCCCCATATCAGGGGTGTGGCAGTGTGGTACAAGCCTCACTACGCCCCGTGGCAAGGGGTATGGTAGATATTGTAAATAATTCTAAGTTGACACACCCACATAGCAGGGGCGTAGCAACTTACCTGGAAACTTTTATTTGATACACCCTTCACCATACCCCGTGGCAAGGGGCATGGTAGGCTCTGTAGACAATTATGGGCTGCCACACCCCCGTGGTAGGGGCGTAGTAGCATATCAGTTAGAATTTTGCCACTTTGTCGCCTCTTTTGCCTTCATACGCCCCATGGCAGGGGCGTGGTGTTTCTCCACACTTCTTTTTTCATGGTTTATGATGAGTGATTTGATCCTCGCCATGCTTCTTTGACATTCTTACTCTATGAAGCTTTCCAATCACCTCTTTTTCAACTCCCATAACCTACAAACAACCACAAAAGGTAAGAACTCATGCTCAATCATAAAACTAATGTAATAAAATTAAAGAACAACAAAAACAAATAAGAAAATCGAGCATAAAATGCCTCTCAAAAGTCGCTTTGTTTAACGTCTTTAGCTAGACCAAAAAGATGTATGACAGGATTAAGCGGATGCCAAGAGGAGATTAATCTCCTCCCTCTCTTTGAAGCACTTGCTGTCTCCAAGATATAGTTTCAATCTTTGCCCATTGACTTTAAAAATTCCCTTCTCCGGATGTTTTATCTCAATTGTGCCATAGGGAAATACTTTTCTTACTCGAAATGGCCCGAACCATTTCGATCTTAGTTTGCTTGGGAATAACTTGAGTCTAGAGTTGAAGAGCAAGATAAGATCTCCTTCCTTGAATTGTTTGGGTTATTGAATGCGGGAATCATGATACTTATTGGCTCTTTCCTTATAGATTGATGAGTTCTCATATGCTGCAAGTTTCATCTCATCCAATTCATTAAGTTGCAACAATCTATGTTTTCTAGCCCTTTCAAGATCTAAATTTACTGTTTTAATGGCCCAATATGCCTTATGCTCTATCTTAATGGGAAGATGACAAGCTTTACCATAGACTAGTTGACAAGGAGTAGATCCTAATGGAGTTTTGTAGGCGGTTCTATATGCCCACATTGCTTCATCAAGCTTATCGGACCAGTCCCGATGATGATGAGAAATCGAATTTTCCAAAATTCTCTTCAATTCTTGGTTTGATACCTCGGCTTGCCCACTTGATTGGGGGTGATAGTGAGTTGCAAGTCTATGAGTTACCCTATATCTTTTTAAGCACTTTCTCAATTTGAGCATTACAAAAATGTGTGCCTCTATCGTTAATAAGCACTCTTGGGGCACCAAACCTAGAAAAGAGCTTTTTGAGAAATTTCTTTACAACCCTTGCATCATTTGCCAGTAGAGCTTGTACTTCTACCAATTTACTCACATAGTCGACCACTACAAGCACATATTTATTCCCAAAAGAAGATGGAAATGGTCCCACAAAGTTGATACCTCAGACATAAAAAACTTCACACTCTAAGATATACTATTGAGGCATCTCATTTCTTCTTGAGAGGTTTCCAGTTCCTTGACATCTATCACATTAGGCTATATAGTCTTGGGCATCCTTGAACAATGAAGGCTAGTAAAAACTAGATTCCAAGACCTTATGAGTCGTTCGGTTCGAACTATGGTGATCACTAGTTGATCCGGTGTGATAATGAAAAAGTATTTCCCATCCTTCCTTACGTAATACACACCTTCTAATCATCCGATTGACACGAATCTTGAACAAATAAGGATCCTCCCAAATATAATGCCTTGAATCTCTAATAAGCTTCTTCCTTTGATGATATCCCAAATCCTTAGGAACAACCTTGACCACTATATAACTTGCAATGTCAGTAAACCAAGGCATATCATTCTCATCTTCAATTGCACTTATAGAGAACAATCGTTCCATAAGGAATTCGTCATTGATTTCTCCTTCATTCAACTTCTCTAGGAATGGATTCTCTAAGCTTGACAAGTGATCGGCTGCTAGGTTCTCGGTACCTTTTTTATCTTTAATCTCTAGGTCAAACTCCTGAAGGAGTAAAATCCACCTAATCAAATGTGGCTTTGCATCCTGCTTGGTTGCAAAAGCTTCAGAGTGGAATGATCAGTATAGACTATAACCTTTGATAGTATGAGATAGGGCCGGAATTTGTTGAAAGCAAAGACAACTGCAAGCAACTCTTTCTCAGTTTTAGTATAATTCTCTTACGCAGGGGTAAGAGTCTTACTTACATAGTAAATGGGTTGGAAATATTTATCTTTACGTTGCCCTAAGATAGCACCTACAACCATATCACTTGCATCGCACATAATTTCAAAAGGAAGATTCCAATCCGGTGCAACCATAATTGGAGCATTGGTGAGCTTCTCCTTGAGAGTATTAAATGCATCGAGGCACTCTTCGGAAAAATTGAAAGACGCATCCTTCTCTAAAAGCTTAGTCATTGGTCATGCGATTTTTGAAAAATCTTTTATAAACCGACGATAAAATCCTGCATGACCAAGAAAGCTTTGGATTGCTTTCACTGATGAAGGTGGAGGTAGTTTAGAAATTGCTTCAATTTTAGCCTCAGCTACCTCAATACCTCTTTTGGAGATTTTATGACCCAAGACAATACCCTCTTGTGTCATAAAATGACATGTCTCCCAATTAAGCACCAGATTAGTATCTTCACATCTTTTCAAAACCAATTCCAAGTGACGGAGACAATCATCAAAGGTGATGTGCCTGATCCCACTAAGAAGCACAATCAAAAGACTTAAGAAAAACAATCTCAAGTCTAAGCAAAATCGGATCCACAAAGGGCACTTTTCACGTGAACCCTAATGAAGAAATGATGAAATCCAAATATCTAATGATATAATTAGAATACCACAATCATAATATCTTCTATCAACACCCTAATCTCATATAATCCACGCAAATAATCCACAAATGACAAAGAAAACCTTAATTATAAGAATCCCTTTCCAATAGAAAAGAACACGATTTCAAGTGTAATCTTCAATGATGATTCGGATCAAATTGATAAATACTTCAAATAAACACAAGAATTCGTGAATAACAATATGTATTTCTGACCAAGAACTATCTCAATTCAACCCTAGATATGACACACTAGAGAAGAAAAGAAATCACAACAAAATTAAATTGATATAACTCACAATTTCAAGATGTTGCACTCGCCACAATTTCAACTCTTGGGATTGAAATTGATAAGAGTTTGGAACCAAGGTATGAACCCTAATTCTCACGTGAAATGAAGTGTTTGTTCTGCAAAATAAGCCTCCTCAAACCCTCTCTTAAGAAAGTATTTATACTTGCTACTCCTAGGTTTAAAAAGTGCTTAAAATTACAAGTTTGCCACTTTAAAGGTGGCTAACCCTAAATGAAAGTTACAAAGAAATAAAAGTGTCCCAAAACCAAAATACAACCAAAATAGTTCATAAAAGAGTAATTATATAAAAGAAATGGTCTTCAAGATGCCGGTCTTCTATAGGATCCATCGGCCCAACTCATCGCCAGTTCAGGTCGGTCCATGGATAACCCACAAGCTGAGTCGGAGGGAGTTTGTCCATTGCCCTATAAAATATGATAAGTGTGCCTGTTGGAAAACACAATACAAGAATAATAGAAAAGATGTTAATATATAAATAATTCCGAGGTCGATCTGTTCAAAATGGGCCCTCAACGCCAAGATTTGAATTCCTTTAGTTGTTGCCCGAATGATAGGTCTTGTCGGATTTTGATTCTTATCAAAAGGAGTCACCATATACCGAGAAATCATCTATATAAACTTCCATATTTTCTCCCACCATATCTTCAAATATTGCAAGCATACAAGGGCATTATACAAGCCGAAAGGCATTCTCCTATATGCAAACGTACCAAATGGACATGTGAATGTCGTTTTCTCCTGAATCTCAAGTGCAATGGGAATTTGGAAATAATCCGACATTCCATCCAAGAAGAAATAATAAGAATGTCCTGCCAATTATTCCAGCATTTCATCTATGAATGGGAGATGGAAGTGATCCTTTCTGGTTACATCATTGAGTTTGCGATAGTCAATACAAACTCTCTAACCTGTAACCATTTTCATGGGAATGAGCTCATTTTTCTCATTGGGTACGACGGTCATGCCTCCTGATGAGATCCATGATGAGAGTCAAGCTGGAAGAAGGAATGTGGATCCTCTTGAAGTGCCGCCTGGACCTATCACAAGAAGTCGAGTGAAACGACTCAAGGAAGCACTTAACGGGTTGATAAAGGATGTCCATGAAGCCGGGAAGGATTGGGGCAATCATGAAGTTGGAACGGATTGGAACAACCATGGGAAGACCCTTGCTCTTATACAAGTCACACCGGACACGGGTTGCAGAGGGCGTGTACTTTCAAGGCACGGCCGTGTATGGAGTCAAGCAAATCCACAGACAAATACATGGCTAAAGTACACGGGCATGTATGTTGTCAAACGTTGCACAGAAAGATATACGGCCAAAGTACATGGGCGTGTATGTTGCCACAAGTTGCACAGAAAGATACACGGCCAAAGTACACGGGCGTGTATGTTGCCAGAAGTTGCACAGAAAAGTAAACGGCCAAAGTACACGGTTGTGTACATGGCCGTGTATCCCCTGTCTGCCAGCTTGTTCTGTTTCGCGTTTTTATGTCACTTAACTAAACTATGTCATTTTGGACTTGTTTTTACACGAATTGTAACCCTAGTATAAAAGCTCCTAGGGTTTAGAACAAAAAGAATAGACATCTTTGAACATTAAACACTTTTGAGAGGCACCTCTCTTGGTTCTTCAAGAACTAATTTGAACTTATCAGATTGATTTCCGTAGCGTTCATCACAACTTATCAATCGGTCTTTCATCCTGATTGTGGCGTCTTCGTTTTTATACCAAGGTTCTTGTCTCGCTTATAGACAACAGGTCGCGGTTTCCACTTTAGGTGTTTGGGCGTCTTAGGCAATGAATTTTCCAAACGTATTGGTATTGGGTTTCGTCACGGGTTGGCGTGGTTCATATAAGTTTGGTATCAGAGCTTAGGTTTGTCAAAACATCAAGTTCGGTTGAGGAAGGTAATATCAAAAACCCTAACTCCAATCCTTTATATTAATTATCGTGTTCAATTCCGCAATATTAATTGTCTTTTGATAGTGTAGTGTTTACTAGTTGATTGTAAAAAAGAAAAAAAAAGAGTAAAAAGTCACGACAAAAAAAAAAGGGAAAAGAAAAGCAAAGAGAAACGTGATGAAGAGCCAAAAACAAAGACAAAAAAAAAATTCGGATAGAAAAATAGAGGAAAATTTTACGAACCCTAGAGTTGGTTTTGAATTCTATGGAAGGAAATTGGTGTAGTTCGGGTTAGTTCCAAGAGAATTGAGAAGAGGAAATTGGTGAGTGATATCATCGTTGTTTGTGAGAATACACGAGTGATTGTGTGATATCATCATTTGAGCGAAACACGTAAGGGAGTGTATCGTGTGGTTTCATTATATATATATTTGTGTCAGTACTAATCTTTTCTGCAGGAACTATGTCAAGACAACATTCTCCGGAAGGTGAGAGGGGAAGGTTTGATGCTAGGTTAGTAATTGAGGCATTGAGGGGAGAAATGAAGAGGTTGTTCCAAGAAGGAATGGAACAAATTCATGAGACGGTAGAGCAAAGACTAGAGCAATCCACAAATGTATTCCAAGGGCGTAAGAGGGAGAGTCGTTCTAGGAGAGTACCGAGGGGTGGAGATGAAATGACGGATGATGACTTTGATGAGCCTTCTGTTGGGAGTTATAGAGGTTATAGTGGTCGGAATAGAGGGACTAGAGATTGGGAAGATAGAGGAGATAGGAATAGAGAGGATGATCAATTGAGTAGCATAAAGATGAAGATTCCTCCTTTCCAAGGGAAGAATGATCCCGAGGCGTATTTAGAATGGGAGAAAAAGGTGGAGATGGTGTTTGATTGTCACAACTATAGTAGGAGAAAGAAAGTAAAACTTGCTGCCATTGAGTTTTCGGATTATGCTATAGTGTGGTGGGATCAACTAATGTTGAATAGGAGGAGTGGCGAGCCACCTATTGAGTCTTGGGAAGAGATGAAAAGAGTGATGAGAAAGCGGTTTATACCTGCGTATTACTATCGTGAATTGCACAACAAGTTGCAAACTTTGAGGCAGGGAAGCCGAAGTGTAGATGAGTACTTCAAGGAGATGGAAGTCACTATGATTAGGGCGAATGTAGAAGAGGATAGAGAAGCTACAATGGCTAGATTCCTTGCTGGGTTGAATAGAGAAATCCAAAATGTGTTTGAATTGCAGCATTATGTAGAATTGGAGGATATGGTTCACATGGCTATAAAGGTTGAGAACCAGCACAAGCGGAAGGGTAGTAGTAGTGCACGATTTCAACAGGGTAATGGTTTATCCACTTGGAAGACTAATCAATGGAAGAAAGAAGAAAAGCCTTTACCCACCAAACCAAAAGGAGAGCTGAGGCAAGCGGGTTCTACTTTTGGTAATCAAGGTAATCTTGAATCTTCTACTTCTAGAAATCATGACATTAGATGCTTTAAATGTCAAGGTAGAGGCCATATTGCTAGTCAATGTCCAAATAGGCGTGTGATGATTTTGCGTGATGATGGTGAGTATGAGACTGAGGGGGATAGTGAAGAAGATGATATGCCACCATTAGAGGATGCTAGTGATGATGAGGAGCCTGCAATGGGAAGGCTAGTGGCGGTAGTGAAGAGAGCTTTGAATGTGCAGGTGAAGGAAGAAGAAGAGGTGCAAAGAGAAAATATATTTCATACTAGATGTTATCTAGGAGATCACATTTGTAGTTTGATTATTGATGGGGGAAGTTGCACCAATGTAGTGAGCAATTTTATTGTTGAGAGGCTGGGGCTCAAAACTGTTAGATACCCTAGTCCATATAAATTGCAGTGGTTGAATGATAGTGGTGAGACTAAGGTGAGTAAGCAAGCCTTGATTGGTTTTCGCATTGGTAGGTATGAGGATGAGGTGTTATGCGATGTAGTGCCAATGCAAGCATGTCATGTGTTGTTGGGGAGGCCATGGCAATTTGATAGGAATGTTGTTCATGATGGCTTTTCTAACAAGTATACGCTTGTTTACCAAGGGAAAAGCTTTAATCTTAAACCTTTAACACCTAAACAAGTGTGTGAGGATCAGTTGCAGCTGCAACAGTCATTTGCAAAACACAAGGTGAGTGAAAAGCAGAGTGAGAGTGAGAGAGCAAAAGACAATGAGAAGAAAAAGGAATATAAAAGTCAAGATCAAAAGGAAAAGGAGAGGAAGGCTGGAAAGAGTGTGAGAGGCCAAGTTGAAGGGGGATCAACTTTGGTGGTGAGTGAAAAGGAGAGGGCAGCCTTACAAAAGGAGAGTTGTGTGGCAAGAGCGAGTGTAGTAAGGAGGGCGTTAGTGATGAGGCAACCTATGTTGTTGCTGGTTTTCAAGGAAACATGTTTGACTACTAACGACTTATCTAACTCTTTGCCTAGTGTGGTTGTGTCTCTTGTGCAGGACTTTGAAGATGTCTTTCCTGAGGAGATTCCAAAGGGATTACCACCTGTTAGAGGTATTGAGCACTAGATTGACCTTGTACCCGGAGCATCGATTCCAAATAAGCCAGCTTACAAGAGCAATCCGGAGGAGACAAAGGAACTCCAAAGGCAGGTCGATGAATTAATGGAGAAGGGGTACGTGAGAGAGAGCATGAGTCCATGTGCAGTGCTGGTGATTTTGGTGCCTAAGAAGGATGGGACATGGAGAATGTGTGTTAACTGTCGCGCCATCAACAACATCACGGTAAAGTATCGTCATCCCATTCCTCGCTTAGATGATATGTTAGATGAGTTACATGGGTCTAGTGTCTTTTCTAAAATTGATCTGAAAAGTGGATATCACCAAATTAGAATGAAAGAAGGTGATGAATGGAAAACTGCGTTTAAGACAAAATATGGATTGTATAAGTGGTTAGTAATGCCTTTCGGGTTAACTAATGCACTTAGTACATTTATGAGACTTATGAACCATGTTTTGAGGACATTTATTGGAAATTTTGTGGTTGTCTATTTTGATGACATTCTTATTTACAGCAAAAGTTTGGAAGATCATATGTCACACTTGAGGGATGTTTTAGAAGTGCTCCGAAAGGAACAATTATATGCTAACCTCAAGAAGTGCACTTTTGCACAGACAAACTTGTGTTTCTTGGTTTTGTTGTTAGTGCGCAGGGAATACAGGTTGATGAAGAAAAGTTTCGTGCGATCTAAGAATGGCCTAGTCCAACCAATATAAGTAATGTGCGGAGTTTCCATGGACTAGCGAGCTTTTATAGGAGGTTTGTGAAGGATTTCAGCACCATTGCAGCACCATTTACTGAGGTAATTAAGAAGAACATGGGGTTTAGCTGGGGAGAGCGACAAGAGAAGGCCTTTCAGACGCTTAAAAATAAGCTGACTCAGGCGCCGTTACTTGCTTTACCTAACTTTACTAAAACGTTTGAAATTGAGTGTGATGCTTCAGGATTAGGTATTGAAGCAGTGCTTTTGTAGGAGAGAAGACTGATTGCATTCTTTAGCGAGAAGCTAAGTGGGGCAACCTTGAATTACCCTACTTACGACAAGGAGCTATATGCATTGGTTCGAGCCCTAGAGACGTGGCAACACTACCTTTGGCCAAAAGAGTTCGTGATCCACACTGATCATGAATCTTTGAAGTATTTAAAGGGGCAACACAAGCTGAACAAAAGGCATGCTCGTTGGGTGGAGTTCATCGAAACATTTCCATATGTCATCCATTACAAGCAAGGTAAAGAGAATGTAGTTGCTGATGCACTTTCTAGAAGCTATACTCTTATCTCTACACTTAGTTCTAGACTTCTTGGTTTTGAGCACATTAAGGAGTTATATGCTGCTGATCAAGCTTTTTGTGAGGAGTATGTGCAATGTGAGTAGAGTGGGCATGGAAAATTTTATAAACATGACGGATTCTTGTTTAGGGAGAGTAAGCTATGCATTCTAATTTGTTCTCTAAGAGAATTACTTGTGAGGGAGTCTCATGGAGGTGGTTTAATGGGACACTTTGGAGTAGCTAAAACATTAGGGGTATTGCAGGAACACTTCTATTGGCCTCACATGAAACGAGATGTTGAGAGGATTTGTGAGCGATGTGTCACATGTAAGCAAGCGAAATCTAGAGTCCAACCTCAAGGGCTTTACACCCCACTTCCCATTCCTCATGAGCCTTGGGTAGATATTTCTATGGATTTTGTGTTAGGATTACCCAGGTCTAGACATGGTCGGGATTCTATTTTTGTAGTTGTTGATAGGTTTTCTAAAATGGCACATGTCATTCCTTGTCATAAAACGGATGATGCTTGTAATATTGCTAATTTATTCTTTAAGGAAGTCGTGCGATTGCATGGTATGCCTAGAACAATTGTATCGAATAGGGATGCTAAGTTCTTAAGCTACTTTTGGAAGACTTTGTGCCTAAGTTAGGAACTAAGTTATTGTTTTCTACTACTTTTCATCCACACACTGATGGTCAAACTGAGGTAGTGAATCGAACTTTATCTACTTTGTTGAGGGCTGTAATTAAAAAGAATATTAAAAGTTGGGAGGATTGTTTACCATATGATGAATTTGCCTATAATCGTACAGAGCATTCTGCTACTAAATTTTCTCCTTTTGAAATTGTGTATGGTTTTAATCCACTAACTCCTTTAGATTTATCACCTTTGCCTATTTCTGAGTATGTTAATTTAGATGGCAAGAAGAAGGCCGAGTTTGTTCAACAGATCCATGAGAAGGCAAGGCTGAACATTGAACGACGAACGGAGCAGTATGTGAAACAAGCCAACAAGGGTTGTCGACAAGCTGTTTTTGAACCTGGAGATTGGGTTTAGGTTCACATGCGCAAAGAGCGGTTTCCCGTGTAGCGTCGATCTAAACTACTTCCTAGAGGCGATGGACCATTTCAAGTTCTTGAGCGCATCAACGACAATGCATACAAGATAGATTTCCCTGGTGAGTATCAAGTAAGTGCTATATTTAATGTTATTGATCTGAGTCCTTTTGATGTAGGTGACGATTTGAGGACAAATCCTTTTCAAGAGGAGGGGAATGATGAGATCCATGATGAGAGTCAAGCTGGAAGAAGGAATGTGGATCCTCTTGAAGTGCCGCCTGGACCGATCACAAGAAGTCGAGCGAAACGACTCAAGGAAGCACTTAACGGGTTAATAAAGGATGTCCATGAAGCCGGGAACGATTGGGGCAATCATGAAGTTGGAACGGATTGGAAAAACCATGGGAAGACCCTTACTCTTATACAAGTCACACCGGACACGGGTTGAAGAGGGCGTGTACTTTCAAGGCACGGCCGTGTATGGAGTCAAGCAAATCCACAGACAGATACACAGCTAAAGTACACGGGCGTGTATGTTGCCAGACGTTGCACAGAAAGATACACGGCCAAAGTACACGGGCGTGTATGTTGCCAGAAGTTGCACAAAAAGATACACGGCCAAAGTACACGGGCGTGTACACGGCCGTGTATCCCCTGCCGGCCAGCTTGTTCTGTTTTGCGTTTTTATGTCACTTAACTAAACTATGTCGTTTTGGACTTGTTTTTACACAAATTGTAACCCTAGTATAAAAGCTCCTAGGGTTTAGAACAAAAAGAATAGACATCTTTGAACATTAAACACTTTTGAGAGGCACCTCTCTTGGTTCTTCAAGAACTAATTCGAACTTATCAGATTGATTTCCGTGGCGTTCATCCCGACTTATCAATCGATCTTTCATCCCGATTGTGGCGTCTTCGTTTTTATACCAAGGTTCTTGTCTCGCTTATAGACAATGGGTCGCGGTTTCCACTTTAGGTGTTTGGGCGTCTTAGGAAACGAATTTTCCGAACGTATTGGTGTTGGGTTTCGTCACGGGTTGGCGTGGTTCGTATCACCACCTTTCTTTGGACTTGAACTGGACTCACCCATGTGCTATCAGAAATAGGATAAATCATTCTAGCATCAAGTAGTTTAATCACTTCCTTCTTCAACACATCTCTCATATTTGGATTGAGCCTATGTTGAGGTTAAATCACCGATTTAGCACCATCTTCCAAGAGAATTTTGTGAGTACAAAATGATGGACTAATCCCCTTTATGTCAGCCATCTTTCTTACAATAGCCTTCTTATGTTGACCAAAAACATTCAGTAATTTATCCTTCTGGGTCAAACCCAAGTCTGAGGCTATAATCATGGGCAGTTTAGAGTCATGCTCAAGGAAGGCATATTGGAGATAGTCAAGCAACTGCTTTAACTCCAAGACAGCGGGTTCTTCAGTGGAGGGCTTGGCTTTTTGAATAGTAGAATGATTTAACTCTTCAAAACTTCCCTCCTTCTTCAACTTAGGTCTTCCATCAAGACCAACAGTCATCTCTTTAACTGATGCACCCACCAATTCTCTTTGATCCCCATTTGTCAAACAAATTGCTAAAGCATCATTGCATAAAAGTTCTTGCATTGACTTTGAAATAGGTAGATCAAGATAATCTACTGCAAAACAAGTATCATCATGTTGTAGACTATGCTTAGGAACATCCGGCATCTTCACTATGACTTCCTCATTTCCCACTCGCAGCACCAATTTCCCATCTCCTACATTTATGATAGCTCTAGCAGTAGCCAGAAATGGTCTCCCAAGAATCAATGGGATCTCCACATTTGCTTCTATATCTAGGATGATAAAATCTGTTGGGAAAATGAAGTCTTGAACTTTTACTAGCACATCCTCAACCACTCCTCTTGGAAACTTAATTGATCTATCTACCAATTGCAAGCTCATTCGAGTTAGCTTTAGTTCCCCAAGTCCCAGCTTCTTGAAGAGTTGATATGGCATGGATTAATACTAGCCCCAAGATTTCCTAGGGCTTTCTCCTCAGTTAGGTTACTGATCAAACACGAGATGGTGAAGCTCCCAAGGTCCCTAAGCTTCTTTGGAAGTCTATTTTGAATAACTACCGGACATTCTCCTCCTAAAGTTACTGAAGAAAACTCTTCCAATTTTCTCTTGTTCGATAATAATTCTTTTAGAAACTTTGCATATCTAGGCATTTGAGTTAATGCCTCAACCATTGGAAGGTTAATATGCAATTGTTTAAAAACTTCCAAAAATCTACCATATTGCTCATCCACCTTATCTTTCTTTAATCTTGCAGGGTATGGAACGGGAGGTATATATTTTGAAATCGGCTTGGATGATGATGACTTCTTCTCAACTAACTTCTCTGGCTACTCTCCTTCATCATTTTCAACCGGTTGTTTCTCCTTTGAGTTGGATGCCTCACCTCTTTCTACTTGATTCTCATATTGGAGTTCTTTACCACTTCTCAAGGTTATTGCTTTCACATGCTCGCGAGGATTTCTCTCTATATTTCTTGGTTATGAACCCTAAGGTCTCTCTGAAAGTAATTTAGCAATTTGTCCAACCTGAGTCTCAAGATTGAGGTGCCATGGTTTTTGAGAGTAGTGTCTTGATTCTTTAAAATCATGTCCAATGATTTTTGTTTGTCTTCAGAATCTTTTACTAACTTTGCCAGGATGTCCTCCACTGATGATTGTAGTTTAGAATTGATAAAGTATTAGATCGAATCCTTTGCACACAAATCAAATCGTCAATAACAATCAAATGTTACAAATTTTAGGATTTTTTGGATTTTGGTACTAACGAATAAAAACAAGGATATGGATAAAATTACTAATCTATAGATACCAAGATTGATAAAATTAAACTGATTCGCAATCAAATCATAGAATGATAGGAACCACGTTCTATAAATCAATCACTAAGGTTAAAGAATTTTAAGAATTCAATAACAATGCTCGCCACAAATTCTATAGGAACTCAGAATTTGATAAGAACAATAAGAATAAAGTGAAAATCAATTCTCAATATTCAAGAATCCCAAAAGTGGATTTACACACATGCTCAAAGTGTTTACTTACAACCAAAATATCATCTTGTCCTCGAATAAACCTTAAAGACGACTATTTATATCATCCTAAAAACAATTGTGCGAGGCCATTCAAGGCCGGTGGCCTAAATACATAGGCCAGCACCAAAGGCCAGCGGCCTTCATTTAGGCTAGCACCAAGGCTGATGGCCTACATTAAGGCTGGCTCCAAGGCCGACGGCCTTAAAGTTAACTCGGCCGGCCTTTATTCAAGGCCAACTTAAGGCTGGCCAAACTTCACCTTGGGTCCTCCTGATGCCTATGTCCTCCTTTTTTGGACCTCGTACTACCACCTGGAGCTCGGATTGACTTTGTTTTCTTTGGTGCTCATATCTTAGCTCTTGGAATCATATCATTCCCTCCATGTTGAAAAAGATTCGACCTCGAATTTGTATCGTGCATCCTGCTAGACCACATAAACAAACTCCTCTTTCCCTTGGGCTTCTTAAGAAAAATCAACCTTGTTTGTTGTACCTCAATTGGACTCATAGGAAGAAGCTTGTATGCCTTGTCCTATTGCTGAATGGTATACTCATTGGTGTATCCATCATACTTGGCTCTAAGGTCATACTGCCATGGTCTTCTAAGGATCAAATGTGTAGCTTCCATGGGAACTACATTACAAACAATCTCGTCAGTATAATCACCAATAAGTAATGGAACACGAACCTGTTTGTGTACATGAACAACTCCCTGTGGACTCAACCAATGAAGTGCATAAGGTCTTGGATGCTGCTCCACCTGTAAACCCAACTTAGTAACCCAGCTTGCTGAAGCAACATTAGTGCAACCGCCTGTGTCAACCACAATCAAACAAGTCTTTCCCTGCACCATGTCTTGGATATGAAATAAATTGGCTCTCTGATTAGGAACAACTTCATCCTGCTTAACCATTAGCAAGTCTCCTTGTACTGGATTCGCTATAATGTCTTCATCTTCCTCTTCTGCCTCAATACTCTTCTGTTCTTCTTCTTCACTCTCAACTTTGTCCCCCTTTATGACCATAACCCTTTTATTAGGACATTGAGAAGCAATATGGCCAAGTCCTAAACACTTAAAACATTTGATATCCTTGCTCTTCTTTTGTTGTGTTTGGTCAACAGCCTCACTAGCGACTGCCCTTCCCTTTTCCTTCCTTTCCTTCTCCCTCTCACCATCATCTGACTTATGGTGGTGATATGATTTCTGATCCCGCCTGCACTGATGCCGCTCAACCCGATTGGATAATTTAATCACATCCTTAAGAGTCTGATAATGCGGAGTTCCACTACATTAGTAATGTCCATCTTCAACCCATTGATGAAACGAGCCATGGATTCATCTGATGATTCCCTAATATCACACCTTGCCATGAGTGTCTCAAACTCGTTCACATACTCTTCTATGCTTTTCTTACCCTGCCTCAAGGATGGCAACTCCATCAGCATCTCTTGTTTATAGTAATCTGGCACAAATCTACGTCTCATCAACCTTTTCATCAAAGCCCATAAACGCACTTTCTCCTGATCAGCCCTACGTCTCTCAGTTTGTAATTTTCCCACCACAGACTAGCATATTTAGAGAATGCTAGAGATTCCATCTTCACCTTCATGCGCTCATCCCACTCATAATAGTCAAACACCTTCTCAACCCGTGGCACCCAGTTTAGGAATTCCTCTAGTTTACTACTACCAGTGAAAGGTGGAATTTTCAGCTTTATATTTTCAATCCCCTTACGCCTGTCATCATTGTTTCCTCTCCTACTCCTTTCACTATGAGCATCAAAATCATCACTAGAATGTCTCCTCCTAATTCCTGCACCACTATGGCTTCTTCTATCCCTGATGGGTGTCAAATCCAACAAAAATAAACCTACTCCTAGACAATTATATGATTTGCATATAGTGGTGAGTAAGGTCGAATCCACAGGGATTGGTTAAAGATATTTCTATTCAAAGGGCATAAAGATGAAAAGAAAATGAGGGGGGTTTGTTTATGAATCAAAATAAAGTCGAAGCAAGATAATAGAATCTATTATTGATCAAAGCCTAGCCAAAGGAATCAAGATAGTTTAATTCAAGAAATTGATCATCGATGCAAATGTTTTCTATTCTTATTCCTAGATAAACTGGTTATGGTTATTAACAAGCTCTAACAACCTATCTCTTCGTACTTCCTCGATAACCAAAAGAAGCTCTTTGATTATTTCTCTTATCGATTAGACAACCCCAGACAAGCGCTTAGGATTTAATCTACCAATAGCATTAAAAACTAGAGAGACCACCAATTCATGCTAGTAGATTATAAGATAACCTATTTAAACATGATCACACACGTCCATAACATGAATTTGATCAACTATTTTATAACCAAACATGTTATTGTGTCACTGAGACTAGAACAATCAAACAATTACGGATTTGACGTGCTAGTTGACAATATATTAACTTGCTAATTGAGTAGAAGAGCTCTATTCATACCAATAAACAAAGATAATAATGACAAAACGATAAGAAGATATATGAAATATCCGAAAACAACGAATAGATTAAATACAAGTCAATTAGACCTCACAATTCGTGGAGAATTAAACATCTACGACCCTTTGGCTAGAAACGTAGCTTAGCTACTCATGTTCATCAACAAAACGAAAATAAAAAGTAGAGACATGATGAAACCGTTTGCCTGCTCTGCCTCTAAGATGATCCAAAGATTCCAAATTAAAAGATTCATGTTTAAAAAGTTGTCCTCACTCTCTAGGGTTGGTTCTATTTATATTGTTAGAGGATGGCATGTGATCTTTTGCTAGCAAGATACGAAAATATCTTTCCTTTTCCATGTAGATTTCGAGAAGTGAATCTTGGTCTGCCTGCACGCCCTACCACACGGCCTTCCTTTATGCATAATTCACGTATCAATCTTCCGTGTCCAATGTATAGCACGGCTCCACCCATGGCTAGATTTTCAACCATGCCTTCCTCTGTGCATGATCTACAAGTTCTCCTTGGCACGTCTAGCTTCCACCACGGCTCCAAGCACGATTTCTCCCACGGCTGACACCACGGCCGTGCCCTAAGCCGTGTCTCTCTCTGTTGAAAGTCCTCATTTCTGCCTTCTTGTCTAGTGTGTAACACGGTTTGCGCCATGGCCGTGCCTCAAACCGTGCTTCCGATACACAGCCGCGTATTTCAACCGTGTATCTTCCTGTTGATTCAAAACCAAGTACACGCCGTGTACTTCAATTTCACGCCCATGTACTTCCCTCCGGCGGTGTAAATCCTTGTCTTGATCCAAGTTGTAGATGACTTCTCTAATTTACTTGAATTAGCATCCTTGACTCCATTTAACCTGATTTATCACCATAATAGAATTAAGTACCATTTCCTTATGATTTCTATAAAATCAATAATGAATTAACACAATTTATACTATAAAGATTAAGTATAAAATGGCTCTATCAAATTCCCCCACACTTAAACTCTTGCTTGTCCTCAAGTAATTGAATCAAATCATTGAGAAATCTATCATAGATTATATAAACTTTCTTTTCATCATTCCAAGCATCTATTCATTGTAATTCATGACTTGTAATTTTAATGTCTACTATTCAACCAAACTGGTTTCCTGTGATCAAATTCCATGGACAAAATTTAATAGCTAATCTAAACAAACAAACTTTAATCCTTATGTTTAGCAAAAGAATTTTTATTCCAAAAGTAAAATACTTAATCCACTAAGGAAAAACACTCAATTAAACTTCATTGGATATTATCAAGCATATAATCCTTACAGTAATAAAGTAAAAGCATATGGTATAAGCTCTTTGCTAGATATTCTCCCTTTTATACGTCTTATTTTATTCAATGAATGTTTACATTCTTTTCTTTTATCTTTTTCAACATCATTTTGAGGTTTTTTGCCCCGCTTTTTTAGAACTTTGTTTTTTTCCCCCCTTTTTCTTATTTGATTCCCCAATTATCCACACCCCGGGCTCTAAACTCAAGTCCCGGGGTTTTAAAACCCCCTATATTTTCCCCCTTTAAAATTTCAATTTAATCCTTAACTAAATTATTAAATCTTTGGGGTAATGCTAGCTTGATTTTTTTTTTTTTTCCCCTAAGTGTCAAAATTTTTTAACAAACAACTTAAAAGGGTAACATACAAAAAAAACCCCTAGAAAAAAATTGTTTTTTTTTTTATTGGGGGACTCGATTCCCTTTAAAGACCCAATTTAAAGCAAAATTAAAGGGGAAAATTTTTTTTAAAAGTTTTACTATTTAAATTTTTAAAACCAAAGTTTTCAAATCCGAGTGGGGATAAAGCATTTAAAAAAAAATTTCCGTTGTGAAATTTGTTATTATAACATTTTTTTTCAACCCTTGGGTTTTCATTTTAAATTTAAAAAAAATTTTTGGGTTTTTAAAATTGTTTAAAAAAAAATTCAATTAAATTTATTTCTCATTTTTTTTTATTTTTTCCTCCCCCCCAATTTACTTGAACATGCCCCCCTTTTCCCCAAATTTTTAGCAAAAAAAAAAGGGAAATTAACAACTCAAGGAACTTAAGAATAAGAAAAAAGGAAATACTACTTCCCGGTATTGGGGTTTTCCCCCCTTAACTCTAAAAGTTATTAATATTTTTCCCCCTTTGTGCACTCCCCAAAAGATTTAAAAACAAAAAATCAAAAAAAACAAACTAAAACAAAAAAAAAAAGCAAAAAAAAACTAAAAATTTTTTTTTTTTTTGCGGGGTTTTTCCTAAGCCCTTTTTTTTAACGTTTTTGGCAAACCGTTTTTTAAATCAATCACAATACTGGGGTTTTTTTAATTTGGGTTTTTAAATTTTTCCCATACTAAAATTTTAAAAAAATTTAAAGGGGAGACCATTAAATTTGGGATTTTGAAATTTTCAAGGGGGGGGAACCAATCACCAAAAAAAAAATTTTGAAAAACAAAAAAAATCCCCGGAGGGGGGAAAAAAAAAAAAAAAAAAAATTTTTTTTAAAAAAAAAAAATCTTTTTTGATCAAAAAATTTTTTTTTTTTCCCCTTGAAAATTTTTTAAAAATTTCTCTAACTTCTCTTCGAATTTCATCGATTCTTGTAGTTAAATTTTTTGGTTCCCCCCCTCCCCATTCGCATTTAAACTTGTTTTTCCCAAACCCCTTTTTCCCTCCACAGATAAAAGGGTTTGCCAAAATTTTTAAAGGAAAGGAACATAAAAAAGGGGTTTTTAAAATTTTTTGGGGGGGCCCCATAACCCCCCCAAAAGCCCTTGTGTTTCCAACCCTTCCTATTTGGGGTTTGAGGGTTTTTTCCCAAAATAACTTTTTTCTCGTTTTAAAGGCCAACCATTTTGGGGGGGGAAAGGGGAAGTGCAATGTTTTTTTTTTGGGGGTTTTCCCCTTTTCTATTAAAAAGTTGTCCACATACTGATAAGAGCCTTTATGTCCCAAATACCAAAAATATTTTTTTAAAAAAAATCCCAAAAACTTTAGCCTTGGGGTTGGGTCCCCTTGGGGGCCCACCCATTTTAAAAACTAACCCAAGAAAGGGAAGGATGTAAACATTCCCGAAAAAAGGGAAAAAAACCCCCCATAAATCAATCCCCTTTTAAAAAATTTTTGGTTTTTGAATAGGAGTAAGGGGTTTTTTGGTCTTAGGGCCAAATTTCCCAAATTTTGGGAATGTTCAAAACCTTAAAAAACAAAAAAACACAAACTTTTTCCAAAAAAAACCCCCACTTTTAAATCCCTTTTTGAGCAACCCTTTTTGGGGGCCAAAAGTCCACCACACAAAAGTACAAAATTGCAAGAAAAAAGGGAAATTTTTCTTGAAAAATCCCATTTTTAAAATGTTTTGATCACCAATTTTCCAAAAAGGGGTTCATCCTTTCTTAAACTTAGCTTTTTTTTAATTTTATTTTTTGACCCCTAAAAATCATTTGGTAATGTTTTAAGAACCAAAATAATTGACTACCATCCCACAATTTTGCCCTTTTGAATAAAAAAGAGATATCATTGGAAAATCGTTTTGTATTTGTGTGGACCCTTCATGATAGGAATTCTCTGAGGTGGTGGGCAAACGTTTTCCGGGCCTTTTATCACGTTTTCCCCCGATCAAACTCTTGAAAATAAGGTATCCTCAATAAGTTTTTTTTTTTGCCTTTCCCTTCCCGCGAGCAGGTATTTGAGAGCTGCATGATCAGGAAAAAAATTCCCTTAGTACCAATAAATTTTAATCTGAATTTTTCTAATGCAAAAACAACAGCCAAATTTTTTTTCCTTTGTGGAATGTTGCATGTGTTACCCAAGTTTTGGAAGCATAAAAAATTTGACATAAAGAAGTCTCCCAATTTTTCCCCAAGAACTGCTCAATTGCTAATTGCTCGCATCACACATGATTTCAAAGGGAAGGGCCCAGCGGGTGGTGGGGATGTTGGGCGAGTTAACTTATCTCTCATGGAAAAAGGGTTTTTTGCAGGCTCCCGAACTCAAATGTCACTTTTTTTGTAGCAATAAAAAAGGGGTTGGTAATTTAGAGAAACCCTTTGATGAACGTCGATAAAAACCCTTACACCCCGAAAAGACCGAATTTCCTGTACATCAAGGGAAAAGGTAAAGTTTTAATCTTTCACCTTAGCTTTATCGACTTCAACCCCTTAGAAGTTCAATAGGCCTAGAATGGATCTGTTAAACCCATAAAGTGACTTTTTTTCATAATTCAACAAAAAATTCTTTTCTATACATCTTTTGAAGCACTTTTTAAAGGGTTTTCAAACATGATCAAAAGAAAATTTCCATGACGGTGAAGTCACCATGAAAACCCCTTTTAATATTCTCCACTAATTTTAAAATTTACTTAAACCCTACATCTTTGGGAAATTTGGGTGGGCATTGAGCCCAAAAGGCACCTTGATATGCAAAAGTACCGAAGGGCAAGTAAAAAAATGTCTTCTCTTGATCTTCCGGTGCCTTTTTAATTTTTGGATGAAAACCTGAAAAAACCTCACGCAAAAATAGTGGGAAATGGCCCGCCAAAAGTTCAAAGCACTGATCAAGAAAAAGGAAGAGGGAAGTGGGGGTTTCCCTTTGAGTTGACGCTTTAAATTCCTGTAATCAAAAAAAAACCTCCATCCTTCTGAACCCAATAGGAATTAAATCACCACAAGTTTTAATCACAGTTAAGCCCATTTTCTTTGAAAAAAACTTAGATTGGACTTACCCCCTTGTGTCGGGAAATTCGATAGAAAAATACCGCTCAAGAAGTTTTTAAGATTTTTCTTAACTCTTTCCTCATGGGGGATTAAAAAACCCTGAACTTCCCTTGAAGGTTTGCAATTCTTCCACAAAATCTTTTTGGATGGGGGGGGGCTTAGTCCTTTGATATCAGCTATGGACCATCCAATGGCTTTTTGTACTCTCTCAACACCCAAAACAAAAATTTTTTTCTTTTAAAAACTTAGCTTGTTGGAGACTATCACAGCAAAAATCTCCTTTTCTCCTAAAAAAATATCTTTGATGTTTGGGTAGGTTTTAATTCTAGCTTGGGGCCGAACAAAAGAAGGAAGAATTTTTTGTTAAAGGGGTAAATGAATGTAGGACCATCATACCTGATAGGTTTTTAATATTCCCAAATCCCAAATCTTTCCTGCAAATAGGGTATTACAAGCTTTCCCTTTAAAAGTTTCAAGCATGAATAGTAAGACTCCTTTAAGTACAATTTTAAAATCGCATCTTCAAATCAAATGTGTTGTGTTAAGGGTCAATAACATCCACAACAAAAAGGAAGGGGTTCCTAGGATATTTCTGGGGTCATAAATGTTAAATTTAATCACTTCACCCCCGAATTCCATAGTGGGTTACCATTGTACATCGATTTTTGTTTAGATGTTTAAAAAATGGGCCCCAAATAATATCTCGATGAAATTTCGAGAATCACCTCCCCTGTAAACACGAAAAAAAGCGGGGAAACCCCAAACCTTAACTTGTACTAAAATCTTCTAAAATCCTCAGGATAAACATTGGACCTATCGCAAATTTAAAATACACCCCTTTCCCCCAGGGGGGCCCAAAATTTAACATTGTAAACAGACAAAAGGAATAACATTTATTGAAATCCCAAATCATACATCTTTAGTAATTCAAGATTACCTATTTTGAAAAAATAGTAAACATACCTGGATCCTTACATTTTGGAGGAAGCTTCTTCTAAAAATAGCTAAAAAATTCTCACCCACACTAATTTTCATTACCTTTCAGCTTTTTTTTGTTAGTGCACAATTCTTTAAGAAATTTTGCATAACAGGTACTTGCTTTAATTGCATCCAGCAAAGGAATGTTTACCTCAAATTTATGAAAAGATCAAAATCCTTTTTTTTTAGCTTTATTCTTGGGTTTTTTGTCTGAAGGGGAAAAGGGGGATTTTCATAAACCTTTGGGGGTTCAAGAGGGGCCTTTGATTATTGTTCTGCGGCGGGAGTTGCAGTTTCTTTTTTAGTCTTTCCTTAAGATTAGTTCTGGGGTTCCCCTTTCATTTGATCCCTTCAATTTCGTTCACTTTCGGTAATTGCATTAGCACTTTGCTTTGGATTTGATGGTTTTGAGAAGGGGAACTTACCTTGGGGTTTCCAACCTATTTTAGAAGAAGAAGTTGACTTTCCTAATTTTCCAAGTTGGGATGCTCTGTTTGTTCATCCCGAAAAAATTTTTTTGTATTAACGGCAAATGATTTAAACAATTTCCTCAAGGGACATACCTGAAGTGGAAGGAGCCCGTGATACTTGGTTGATGGCTTAGGTTGTAATTGTTGGAATTTTTTTGGGTTTTTATTGCCATTTGAAGTTTGGATGATCCCTCCATCCGGGATTGAAGTTTTTGAATAGGGATCATACTTTCCCCTTCGGTTGTCCTGGAAAAAACCGCCCACAAATTTGGGGTGTTCATGGTTATAACTTGCAAAGTGGGGCACTTCGGTCGGATGATTAGGAACACAAAATTTCCCAAGCCCTTTACCGCTGGGGTTTTTCCCAAAAGCTAGCTGTTGCCAAGGGGAGGTTTTTTGGGGTTTGAAATTTTAGTTCAAGGGTTTGAAATACTTTCCTCATTTACCTTCCCCGAAGATGTATCTGTTAACCCCAAATTTTTGCGATTTTGGGAGCCATAATGGAGATTTTCCTAGCTTGACCAGGGGGTTTTGTTATATGGGACCCCACTTAGCATCCCCTCTCTTCCTCTCCATCGGAAGAGGCCTTCATAAAAATATTGGGTGAGGGTTGTTCGATTCCTATGTTGTGGGGAGCTTTTCACACAGTTGTTGAAAACCCCTCCCAATCCAGAAAAGTCTTGGTGTCCCCCTTTGAACCACAAATTTTTCTTTATACCGCGGCACTGGAAAGGGGAAGAATTTGTCCCAAAAAGAGTCTCACCCTATCAAACCATGTGGTTATAGACCTGGGGCAATAAAAAAATCAAACTTTGCTTTAGTATTAAAGAAAATGGAAAAACCGGGGCTTTATTTGATCGCGGTTATTCCTTTCGGCCCCTACAGAACATACTTATGGAACTCTTTAATGCTTAAGGATCTTCATTCTCAAGACCCGAAAAGGGGGGAAGCAGATGTTCAACCTAGATTTTAAATCGAATTCAATAGCTAGTTGGGATAGTGAATACAAAGGGGTTTTGATTCACATTCGGCGCAGCCAACTCCCTTAAGGTTTTTTTTCGGGATTTTCCTATCGTCTTCTTTTTTTGAAACAAGGGATGAATCAGACAAAACCGTGAAATTCAGTTAGTGGAGATTGTTTTTTGTCGCACCCCTTTAGAGTCTTCCAAATTCGGTTATAAATTAGTTCACCTGTCTGAGAAAAGATCAACAAGAATAGAAATAAATTTGACCCCCCAATCCCGGCAAAGGCGCCAAAAAATTTTGGGTTTTCGAAACTAACAAAAAAAAAACCCACTCCTAGACAATTTATAGATTTGCATAAGTGGTGGTAGGGTTGAATCCAAGGGATTGGTTAAAAAATTTCTATTCAAAGGGAAAAAGATGAAAAAAAACGGGGGGTTTAGTTTTGAAACAAATAAAACGAAACAAGATATAGAAACGTATATTTATAAAATCCAGCCAAAGGAATCAAGATAGTTTAATTTAAGGAATTGATCATCAATGCAAATGTTTTTTATTTTTATTTTCCCAGATAAAAAGGTTATGGTTTTTTAAAAAGCTTAACAACCTATGTCTCCATACTTCCCCGATAACAAGAGAACTCTTTGATTATTTCTCTTTTCGAAAGACAAACCCCCGACAAGCGCTTGGATTTAACTACCAATAGCATTAAAAACTAGGAGACCCCAAACATGCCCGTAGTTTTAAGAAAACTATTTAAAAATGATCACCAAAAACCCTCCCAAAAATGAATTCGATCAATATTTTTTAACCAAACATGTTTTTTTGTCCTGAGATAGAAAAATCAAAAATTTTAAGGGTTTGACGTGCAGTTTTAAATAATTTAAATTGCTAAGAGGGAGAAGAGCTCTATCAAACCCAAAAACAAAGTAAAAAAACAAAAGATAAGAAGTTATGAATACCGAAACAAGAATAGATTAAATACAAATCAATTAGACCCCACAATTCGTGGAGAAATTTAAAATCTTTTGACCCTTTTTGGCTAAAAAGTAGTTAGCTATCTGTTCATCAAAAAAACGAAAAATAAAAAAATAAAACATATGAAAAACCCGGTTGCCCGCTCTGCCTCTAAGATGACCAAAGATTCCAAAATTAAAAAATTCAATGTTTTAAAAAAATTTTCCCCCACCCCCTAGGGTTTGGTTTATTTATATTTTAGAGGATGGGATGTGCTTTTGCAGCAAGTACAAAATACTTTCCCTTTTTCCCTGTAGATTTCGAGAAGTGAATCTTTGTTGCCTGGAGCCTACCACGGCCCTGGGCAAACCGTGTTCCTTTATTTATAATTACGTATCATCTTCTGTGTCCAATGTATAGCACGGTCCACCCATGGTAAATTTTTAACCCCTGCCCCCCCTGTGCATGATCTACAAGTTTCTTGGCACGTTAGCTTCCCCCCGCCCAAGCCGGTTTCCTACACTGACACCAGGCCGTACCAAACCATGTCCTCTCTCTTGAAAGTCCTCATTTTCCCCCTCTTGTCCAATGGAAAACCCGGGTTTTCGCCTTGGCCGGCCTCAAACCGTGCTTCGATACCGACCCTGTATTTTAACCGTGTATCTTCCTGTTGATTCAAAAACCCAAAACACGGCCGGTCTTCAATTAACGCCCCGACTTCCCCCCGCGGGTAAAACCTTTTCTTGATCCAAGTTGTAGATGACTTTCTAATTTTCTTGAATTAAACATCCTTGACTCCATTTAACGTGATTTACACCATAATGAATTAAGTACCTTTCCCTTTAATTTCTATAAAATCAATAATGTTAAAACACAATTTTACAAAAGTTTATGATAAAATGGCTCTATAAACCCCTAACCTCCAATCCTCAAAATCAATCTAATATTTTCTTTGTTTTGATTGAACTCAGCCCTAGTAAACCTCCCCCCCATTATAAAATTCACCCCCTTTGTTGTTTTTTAGAAAAAAACCCTTCCAGCACGAATCCCCAACAAAAATTTCGCAAAGATATTAACAAAAAACCCAATTCTCAACAACAGCCCCAAACCCCAAATTTTACGAAATTTAAACACCCAAAATTGAATTCACAGAATATTATCAAAATAAATTCCAAATTTTTTAAACCAACGGGTATTTTAAAAAAATAATTAATTAAAAAAATTTTTTTTTCCCCCGATTTTCAAACCCAACCTTTTTTTTAAACCTTTTATTACCTTTCCAATTACCAAAAACAAAAACCCCCACCAACAAACACAAAACTAAATTTTAAAATTTTTTAAAAATCCAAAAAAAAACCCCCCCAAAAATTTTAAAACAACCAAAAAAAAATAAAAAACCCCAAAAAAATTCCCCAAACAAAAACCAAATTTAAGACAAAAAAAAAAAAAAAAATTTCTAATTCAAAACCCAAAAACCACACATTTCTTTTTTAAAAAAAATCATCCCCCCAAAAAAACCCAAAACCCTTTTATTACCTAAAAAAATTTTACCATTCCCCCACCCCCCCCGCCCCCCCCCCCCCCCCCCTCTTTTTCGCCAAAACCCCACCTTGAATTAATTGGGGCCCTTTAAAGGTGGCGAGGCCCCCCCAACTTTTTGGGCCCCGGGGCTTTCCCTTTTTTTGGCCCCGACCCATTTAAAATTTGATTTTTTTTTTCCATTTTTTTTGCCCCCAAAAAAAATTGGGAAAGGGGTTTTGTAAAGGGGGGGGGGGGAATTCCTTTTAAAATTGGTTTTTTTCCCCTTTTTTGGGGGTATTTAAATATTTTGTTTTACGAAGGTTTTTCAATCATTTTTTCCCCAAAACCCCCCTTTCCCAACCCAAATTACCCCAAGAAGGCCCCTTTGGAACCCTTTAAAAAACCATATTTTTAAATTTGCCTTATTTTGAAAATTTTGTGGCCAATCTACATCAATAACTCCCGCGGTCCTTTTATCCTCCCCCTAGAATGTGACCCTTCAAAAATTTATTTACGGCCAGATTCTCGAAAAGGGGAACAGCTTTTTTCAAGAGTTTTATGTTAATGTGCCTCCAGCTGCAGCATTTTCCATTGTTTAGTTGGGAATTGAGACCCTTTAAAAAAAAATGAACTTGCATCCCTTTGGAAAAACCCTGATGAGGGCATCCCTTAATGTTTCCCTTTAAAAGTTTCCCAAGTCTCATAAAGTGTTTCCCAAATCTTATTGATGATAGGACTGGTTTAGCTTTTAGTTTGGCAGTCTTTGCAGGTGGAAAGAACTTGTCCCTAAAAACCCTTTTAACCAAGTTTCCCAGGGTGTGGAGCTTTCGGAAAGAATTTAACCATTTCTTAGCTTTCCTCTTTTGAAAATGGGGAAAAAGTCTAAGAGGAATCACATTTTTCATACTCCCTTAAATTTGAAAGTGTGCAATCTCCCGAAAGGATTAAAAAGAATTTTGATCCTCATCCTCAAGCCATCAAATTGGGCTTTTGTTTAACCTTTAAATAACGGCTGGGTTTTAATTTCAAAATTTTTTGCTCTACCCTAAGCCGAACAATGCTAGAGTTAACACCACCAACTTGGGGTGGCAAACTCAGCTTGGTTCCCCAAAGCAACACTGGATTTAGCTCAGGAAAAGGGTATCATGTGGGTCATCCATTTCTTCTTCACCAGCTTTTCCAAACCCTTGTTGAAAAAATTCAAACGGGTTTCTTGTCTTTTTGCGCAATTGAGAAAGGATTCTTGGGGGCTCTAGATCAAAATCAAAAAGGCCCCTTGGATGGCCCTAGTCATGCCTATAGGAGAAAAATCGAACAATTGTGTACCCAAATTAAAAGTAAAAAAAGAAGGAAAGAAACAAAATTAAAACTAGTGGCTAGATTAAATAAGTAATAAGGTGTTTTCTTAATTTTAGCGTCCCCCTCCCCGGTAGCGGCGCCAAAAACTTGTCGTTGCCCCTAGTTTTAATATTTAAAATACCTTTTCCAATTCTAATGCATTGCAATAGGCAAGTGTACCCCCCGTGGCTAATATATTTTAAAGGAGGGTCGTTCCACCAAAGAGAAGATTACTAATTACAAATACTAGATTTTTCCCCTATTATCTTCCCTCAAATTGAGATTAAGTTTATTAACGATTTTAAAAAAAATATTTAAACGTCTAAAATTTTAACTAGATCACTTCAACAACACAAGGGTTTAAAATTTGATAATAAAGCAACCTAGATCTTTCATATTCCTATTTTGTCACAGAATATTGAAGTAAGGATTTAAGTTTTTTAGTTTTAAGCTGCTAAGTTCCAAGAAAAAGATAATTACTTTCTCAAGTTTTAACTTATCTCATCCCAGATTTATCAATTAGGAACTCTCCTCAAACAATAGCAATCTAGAACTGTGAAACCTGTGAAAACCCAATTAATGAAGTTCACAAAGATTTTTTTATATTCATCTTGAAACACAGCAAATCTCATCCAAAAAATAGGTTGTCATAAAATGATTTCTCAATCAACTAAATGATTTAAACATAAATATATTTTCGAAAATAGAATTAAGTAAATATGAAGCACATGTAATGGAACAAAAAACATCAAAAAAACTTGTTTAAATTTTTTTTTTTTTTCATCATAGAAAAAAATAGTTAAAATGAGATTTGGTCTTGGGTTTACTCTTCATAGATTAAAATGAAAGAATAATACAAAAGAGAAATGAGTTCTGATTAAAACCCGGAAAAAGGGTTTAATCTTGAATGCCTTTTTTGAAAATTTCCTTAGATTGTTGGGTAGAAAACTAAGGAAAAAGATATAAAAAAAAGAATTTTGAAGACGAAGTCTAAAACCCTAGCTCTACCATTCCCCCTTTTTTTCATTTGTATCATATATATATTATTTTTATAGGGTGTTAAGGTTGGAGGAAAATAGAAAAGAAAAAATCAGAGAAAGTTTGGTCGTGATCCTACCCCCCTTTCCTGCCTCGTCAAGGGCGGGTTTCTTAGGTATCCTTTGAAGCTGGCACCCTCATATTTGGGGTGTGGGGATTTTTCTTTCCTTTCTAGTCCCCCCACGCCCCCGCCCGCCTTTTGGCAAGGAGCGTGGTTTTCTTCTACTCTGTTTCTCTTCCCTATGCCCCCGATATGGGGGTGTGGTGGTTGTTTTATTATACACCCCCGATATAGGGCATGGCAAGTAGGGGAGACTCTTTTTCCTTCTCTTTTTTGTTTTTTCTCAATTTTTTTCAATGGGTTTTTTACCCTGACAGCAACTATTCCCTTTATTTAAACATCAATTTCGGGGTGATTTTTTTTTAATTATAACTTAAAAGATTAAAATTTCCTAAAATTAGTTTTATGACGATTATCAACTTCCATAGAAGTTTATCTTGCTAAGTTTCTTTTGTGTATTACTTTGAAGTTGTTGCTTCTTTAAGATATTTTTGAAATATCCTTTTTTAAGAAGTTAATTTTT
>JBBMOL010001325.1:0-42110 GCA_037954665.1 Laguncularia racemosa | reverse complement strand
AGATGATCATGATTGCTATATGGTGTATTCAAGAGGAACCTTCAATAAGGCCCTCAATGAGGAAGATTATACAAATGCTTGAAGAAGTCCTTGAGGTACCTATGCCACCATGTCCATTCCCATCTTCAAGGTCAGAAACAATCAGCTTATAGATATAATTGCTTAGGTAACTTAATTTATGGTCTTTACTGGTGAGTTCATCTCCATGTTGTATTGGAACTAAATAATTCAGTTTCTATTCAGTTCTGTCCTATCCGGCTATAGGACTACACAAATCCATAGCCATAGTAGATGTAATGAAGAAATAGGGTTCTTAGATGGTTTGTTTTTATCCTAATGATTCTATGCAATTGTCCTATTGTAGACTAGATTGTTCTATCTCCTATTATACCGAGAAATAAGATCAGGTTGCATATACATCGCTTTTACAGGGTCCTATATGCTCATCAGATGGGATAGAGGGATGAGAAGAGTGTTCTTTATTCGAGACTCATACAATTTGAATCTACCTGCATAATCTACCCGTTTAGCCAGAAACCAGTCGCTGATTTGGAAAAATACAGTTACTTATAAAGTAAAACATACAATAATACGTACAAAGCTGGCTTATATGGAACAATAAAGTACTGATTTGCATAGAGAACTATGCTGCCACTTGAAAAGCAGTTGTGATGCACGATGTACAATGATTTATCATTATTTCATAATTATCAATACAGAAGGGTCTAATAATTGACTGGTTGATTATTTGTGCGCCATCAATGACCCACAGATAGGAAGATCCCTAGAAGAAAATGTGAGACAGCTAACCATAACTTCTCGGACAGGCAAAAGTGAGGTCGTAATCATTCGCTAGTGGTGTTAATTAACTGTAGTGGAAAATGCCAATGGCAAATGAAGAAAGGTTTCTATTTTCTAAAACGAGGTCGTTTTCCTTATTTACTATTAATATTTTCAATGGTTGCCGGCCAACATCACATCACTTTCTTTACAAACCAGTAGCATTTGCAACCTATTAAAACGACTATGATAACATCTAACAATTGCAAAACTTGACTGTAACAAATTTGAAAAAAGATCTAAAAACCATTTTCTACTAATCAAACATATCCAAGATATCTTTTAGTTGTGATATTTTTATTATGATACGGTATAAGACAAACTTTTTAATCCGTTATTTTATTTAAATATTGGCCTAAATTATTGGACAAAAGAGCTTCGAGATACCAAATTAAATTTTAAAAAATTTATTACATATATTTGGTGGTGTAAAAATCATCTAACAATGCAAAATAAATATACTTTCAAATTTTCAAAAATTTATTACATATATTTGATGGTGTAAAAATCATCCAACAATGCAAAATAAATATACCTTCACATTTTCAAAAATAACTTTACACTAATTCGTAAATCTTCAATACTCTATTTTTTTCTTTTTTTTAATTAATAAAAAATAAATATATTACAAAATCCATATCTAATATTATATATACTAAACATGATATAAAAAAAATTAAACTATTCTACTTTATACTTTACTATTCAATTTTACTTATACAGTAGCATTGTTACAACCCGATGCTCCCTAAAGTCCCTCTAATGTTACGGTACGTTCAAGAGATCCAAAATTTTCCACTAAACCCACAGGCCACAAGATGTGTAATTCATTGTTGAACATTTGACTCGTACATGATTGGACCCACAACCTAGAGAAAAAGAAGAAATCCTGATAATTTCCAAGACCTGTTTGAAGATAACATGTATGTTGCTTAAATTTTCCTGGTATGTCTATAACGTTAATATCTTTATGATTTCTGATCAAAGGAAAGAAAAAAAAAAATCCTCACGTTTTCATGGGGTGAAATTCCCATCACAGCTTCTAATTGTTATTTTTCGTCATACTCTTAAAATAATTATTTTTAATCAAATAAAGTATATTCTAAAGATGTCACATAATTTAAATGCATATGCTTATTTTAATACCTTGTATATTTAGTGTATGCCAAAAAAAATAAAAAAGGAAAAAGGACTAAAATAGAAATGACCAAAAGCAAGAAAATAAAATGCAAGGGAAAAGATTCTTACATTTTGAAAAGTATTGACAAGGATGAAAAATTATTGCATATTATAAATTGTGAGAATTTAATTGCCACATAAATATTATATGACAATTTTATTTTTGCAATTACTAATTACTAAAAAATAATTGCCACATAAATGCTTATGTGGCATTCCAATTCTTACAAATACTACACAAGTATGCGGGTAACTCCAATTCTTGCAAATACTAAATAGGTATGTGGGAACTCCACTTCTCACAAATACTAAATACTAAATGAGGATTGTAGAGCATGTAAGTTCTTCATCTTCATCTTTTTTTTTTTCTCTCTCTCATTTTGTGTTTTTGTATTGTACCCTAATTTTACAATTATTTACGAAAAACATATATGTTAGTTCCTTTTAGTTTGCATTATCAATTGTCCCCAATGGCTGAAAAAAAATGAGGTATGACATGAACGGCGAATTAGTGAAAGCTATTAGAAGTTAGACCACTAGTACTTCACACTAACATGAAGAACCCTTACATTTTCTCTAGGAATTCTCCTTTTATCTCCAACACTATAGGACTTCTATCTAATACTTTAGTACTAAATAGGCCCTCTAACTTCATAAGACTAGACTTGGCTATGGAAGGCCACCCTTAGTCCTAAAGTTAAACTATTCATTTGGTGATTGGTATATAATGGACTACCAATAGGTGCCAAAATACTAACTCTTTTCCCTAATAAAAGTTTCATGTGTTCAAAATATGAAGCAACTTTTGAAGATGCAGGGCATATATTTAGAACCTATCTATAGACACAATTAATTTAGGGACAATTACAAGTTCTTACTGGTATCAATGAAGGAATCCTATTTCTTGACTGGCTCAAAATTAATAGTAAACAAAAACTAATGTTGTTGTCAAATAATAATGTGCTTACAAGTATACTCTTTGCCTTTACTCTTTAGTCAATATGGCTATTTAGGAGTAATATATTGTTTAGGAACCACCTTAATAAACAAACCTTCTAGAGCTAATTTGAATAAGAGCTAAAGAATTCTAGTCACAACATCAAGAAAAAAAAATGAAGAATCAAACCTTGCATAATGAAAGGAAGAGAATAATCGTGGATAGGTTTAGAATGTCAAATGAAGAATCGGACCTTGCATAATGAAGAATCAGACCTTGCACCAATGGACTGGTCTAGAATGGCTACAGTTATCTACTGAAAATTATATGTAAAAATAAAAATCTGGAATAGCTGCATTTGATACTATTTAATTAGCAATACTATTTGATCCCGAAGCCTAGATTTTCGTAAGTAGGAAAGCCTGAGAGGAAAGTAGGTTGTTCAGTTGATTTTTTAGCACATAAAGTCCAGCAAAGTTAGTTGCAAAGTTGAAGGGTAGAAAATACCGTGGTATTCGTTCATGTCATATACATCAAAGTACAAAACCTGCTGAAACGGAATTCATACTTTTCTGTTTTGCATTGCAGCTCAAGGAATATATTGATGATATTGAAGATCTTATCAACATAAAATTAGTATGCTCCTGCTAAACAAGACTTTCTTTAATCTATTTGTATTCAACTGGATCTAGATGTTTGAAAAAAATTGTTAAGTGAGTACAATGGTAATTTTTTTCCCCATCAAAAGAGCTGATGAGGTAAATTTTTATTGATTCCTTTTGCACATAAGCAAGCTAGGTAATGTAAGCACTTCCTCCCCTTCTTTGTAGCATTTTTTATATCTAAGATTTATTATTATTATTATTATTATTCTCTCAAGTTAGACCAAATTGTCAAATACAATTAGGTATCTTTATACTATGGCATATGATAATGGTTGTTGCATATTTAGGATGAGTGGAAGGAGATGGCACAGCACACATGATAGTACTTCTTCGGAATATATCGAAGGGATATGGAGTTCCCTTGAAGTAGTTGTGTAACATCTTTGGGATTTAAATGGATTTATCCGTTGTCCATTTGTCTTAATCATGAATGGTTACCAATAGAGGCCATTGAGGTTCATCTAATCCATCGAGGAATGGCATGGTTTTACACTACTTGGATATTTCATGGGGAGACATCACATATTGATAAGTTGGAGTGTATATACTTGGGTTTGAATGGCTCTAAGACTATTAACAATCAAATAGGTGTGCGAGACCCACCGACAATGGAAGAAGTTGTATGTGATAACAGCCATACATCTGAGGATGATGTCAATAGTCAAAATTTAGATGATTTAACATGTAGCGGTAGTGATTCTAAAGATGATATGTTAAAGAACAATGGAGGAGATGAAATTGACATGGATAAGTGGAGTGGCTTAATTGAAGAAGCCAAATGTGAGGTCTATCCAGGGTGTAAGAAAATTTCGTTGTTATCTGTTATAATACAGATGATGCATTTTAAGGTTGATGATCAACAATTTGCATAGAGTTTCAACAATTGGCTTAGCTTTGTGAAGAGTATATGATGGGAATCAACTCTATGGTTCCAACAATACGAAAACCAAATTGGATACATGAGCCCAGATATCCACATGTTGTCATATTTATCTAATAATACTTTATCTTTGCATTGTAGTAGGTAAATTTTTCGGTTTTTACAAGATGGCAAATAAAATGCACCAAGGATCAATTATGGGTCATTCTTGGACTTACATCCACCGGTCCACAAGTGTTCTATTAAAATGAAGAACCAACCATTTGAAGACTTATTTGTACTTGTATTTTTATGTTTGAGAACCGGCCATTTGATTGGTTTTATTGTAATTTGGCTTTGTTGTTTTTACCCTAATTGGAGTAAGTATAAATACTTGCTAAGTAGGGTTTAGAGAGAGCTTTTTTAACATGAGAAAATACACCTATTTTGCCGTGAGGAGAGTCCTTGCACGCAAACCTTACTCTTATCAATTTCACTTGTGAAATTGTGGCGAGATTAGCTTGAGGAGATTGTGAGTAATATCAATCCTTCTTTAGTTGCTACCAATTGTTTTCTAGTGCATCATATCTATATATAATTGGTTGTGCTACTTGTTATCTTTTACGTGAATTAGGGTTCTTATTTTTCAAATTTGATTCAAGTCTAATTAGAGTGGAATTCGGTTCATTTGTATTGTTATCCTTTACTTATTATACAATTGCATTGTTCCTCATCACAAGTTAGCATCATTGCCATTTGAATCCACGTGAATTAGGGTTCAAGAGCTTGTTGTTGATCACACCTTTAAGGGATTATTTTGGTGATCACGCACTTGTATTGATGTGTTTGCAATTGGAATTGTAAGGCACATCGGTATATTACCAAAGGGGGAAGTACTCTTAGGTTCCTATTATGAGTGTCAAAAAATGTTATGCCCATTGGGAATGAATGCTCATCTTTTTTATGCATGAAAAATGATTGTGTCTTATTTAGGAAAGTATTTAAGGACTTAGATTATTGTCCACAATGTAAACATTCGAGATGGGTAGTAAAGACTAACGAGAAGAAGAAGAAAACTCTTATGAAGCTTTTATGGTATTTTCCACTAATACCACGTCTTTAACAATTATTCATGTGCAAAAAAACGACACCTCTGATGAGATGGCATAAGGAAGGGTATGTTACTGAGGAAGATGGGACTTAGAATAAGGAAGGGCGTACTATTGAGGATAATATTCAAAGGCAACCATCAAACTCAAAAGCATAGAAGGATTTAGACCAAAAGTTTCCTAATTTTAGATATGATCTAAGGAATGTACGATTGGGACTTATAATAGATAGATTCAATCCATTCGATAATTTGAGTACCGCATATGGTTCATAACCTGCTATCTTATTTCCTTACAATGTATTGCCATGGGCTTCTATGAAAGAGCCATATCTTTTTGTCTTTGCTAATATTGGGTCTTAGATCACCAATAAAAGACATTGTTGTTTTCTTACAGCTGTTGATTGATGAGTTGAAGGAGTTGTGGCTAGAAGGGGTAAAAACCTTTGATGTTTTGTCTAGTCGATCATTTCGCATGCATGCAACACTATTATAGACAATCCATGATTTCTCTGCATATGGTGATGTGTCAGGTTAGATCACAAAAGGTTACAAGGTTTGCCCTATTTGTAATGTGGATATCACTAATGGGCATACACAAAGCAAATTTCATTACATGGGACATTGGTGGTTTTTATCAATGAACCACAGGTGGCATCATGAAAAGATGAAGTTTGATGGCATTGTGGAGAAACATATGGCTCCTAAGCAATTTAGCAATGAAGATATTTTAATGCAATCAAGTCGGTATGAGCATGTCATCTTGGGAAAGACAATTAGTCGTGGGTACCAGAAAGAGGTCAAATGATGAGCTTAATTGGTGAAAAAAAAAGTATTCTTTTGTAATTACCTTATTGGGATAAACTAATTATTAGACACAACTTAGATGTCATGCACATCGAGAAAAACATTTGTGACAATTTAGTTGGTATCATTATAAACTTTAAGGTAAAATCAAAAGATACTGATAAAGCAAGATTGACTCGACAAGATATGGGAATTCGGCTTGAATTGCATCTTTGAAGAGGAATGAGTCAGATGGTGAAACCTCCAGCACAATTTGCATTGACTCCTAACCATGAGAGAGAAGTGTGTAGCTTAATAAAAGACGTAAAACTTTATGATGGATATGCCTCCAACATTTCTGCATGCTTAGGAGTGTTTGAGGCAACATTAAAGGGGTTAAAGAGCCATGATTACCATGTATTTCTTGAAAGGATTCTTCTTATTGTCCTGCATAGATATCTTAGAGATGATATATATAGAGCAATAAGTGAGATGTCGAGATTCTTTAGATATCTCTATACTAAAGAGTTAAGAGTAGAGGTGGTACAGTCTTTAGAGAGGAGCATTGCTTTGACATTATGTAAATTGGAAATGATTTTTCCACTTGCTTTTTTTTTTTTTTTTATGTCATGATAGCAGTACATCTACCAAGAGAAGCATGTAATTATGGCCCAGTGCAATATAGATGGATGTATTTGGTTAAGTGATACTTGGGGGTTTTGAAAGGGTATGTTAGAAATAAAGCTCGACCAGAGGGTTCCATAGCTATGGCCTATGTTGTGCACAAAAGTTTGCCGTTTTGCTCTATGTATTTTGAAAACAAAGATTTAAGGTTCAATAGGCCTCATAGGCAATGGGATGATGTTGAGCTCTTGAAAGCAGATTTTCGTGACAAGTGGTGCGCCTGATGGGCAATTGTACATATGTTGAAGTGAATGAGGAGATGAATAAGATTCATTAGTATGTATTGAACAATTGTGAGGAGATTCATTCATACATTCGGTAAATGTTTCTTTATTGTTTAAATCCTTTTTATGAAAGAAATGAAAATCTTTCATACAATTTTTAAATAATTAGGGAATTTGAGAGAGTTACAAGAACATTATGGACAAATTGATGTACAAGAAATTGTTATGGAGCAATTTCTAGCATGGTTTAAAGCTAAAGTAAGTGCATTTAATAAACCAATTAACTTATGATTCCATGCTTGTGGATTTTAAAATCCAAGTTAACTTTGTTTATTTCTATAAAGATTGTATTCGCTAAAACTATAGGTACATTTCAAAAATCTAATGACTTAGATGCCCTTTCATGGGGCCTACAAAAGCATGTCTAGGTTTATCAAGGTTGTGTGGTAAATAGAGTTAGGTTTATTACGGAAGATCGAGAGGCATGTCTTTAATCACAAAATAGTGGTGTTGTTGTCTTAGGTGGGCATGATGGAAAAACCATTACATTCTATGGGACAATAACCAGCATCATACAATTGAACTACACTTATGGTAAGCATGTGTTCCTCTTTTAAGTGCGAATCATGGTTGTTAAAATCGCAATTTTACGTAGAATCGCTAGGGGGTCCGTAGAATTGGAACATAAAAACGTAAGTTTTTATAACCTTTATAAAATAACCTTTAAATATTAAAAATTTACTTACAGTAGTCATTAAAAAATATAATGGACAATATAAATTAAAAATTTCAGCATAAAATTGGGTCATAAATCACAATAAAAGTCTTAATATAGATAATTAAGCATAAGTTGTATAATATAAATAATCAACCAAAAGTCTCAATAAAAGTTATAAAATCATAAATCATATTACAAAACAAGAACTAAAATAAATCATCACAATTTCCACCATCTCTCTCATCCATATCATCATCATCATTTGCATCTTCATCATCTTCTTCTTCATTAATGTCAACATCATCATGAGGTGTACTGCTACCAATGATTTCCATATCCTCTAATTCCAATTTTTTTGAAGTTCCTATTTGCATTTCAGCTTCAACATTATCAATATCGTGAAGGTCCAAATCATTTGGGATTAGGGACTTACTAACAGGACTCTCCAAATTGACATAAGCACCAATTTCGTCCTCCTCCGCATCATCTTTATCTTCATCCCTTGGACTTGGAAAGATATGCAACACACCTTGACCTTCATTCTCATTTGATGAGTCAAACACATTTTCTTCGTCAACTATCCATTCATCATCAGATGAGAGATCTTCAACAGTGAAAGTAGAAGTGTCAGTGTCAGTGTCAGCAATGCATCTTTCTTTCCTATTTCTTCATTTCAAGTTATGCATTACAAAGACTAAATCATTCATCTTTTGTTGATGTAGCCTATTCCTCTTTTTGGTATGGACCTGAAAATGAAAAAGGTTATACATAACTTTATAAGATTCATAATCTTAATAAGTAATAATATATAAAATTGAATAAAAGAACTATTTATATCGTACCATTTCAAATGCACTCCAATTCTACTCACAACCTGAAGAACTACAAGTCAAACTTAAAACACGAATAGCAAACTTTTGTAGTTTTGAGCATTCATCTCCATATGAATCCCACCATTTAGCTAGAGCTTTTTTATTTCTTGCTAACCTTGCAGCTTCAATGCCAGATAGTCCCTTAGCATCCTTAAATTTTTCAAGTTGCATATCAATCTTACACCTTTCTGTTGGATTAGAAACCATACGCTCTATGCAACCATATAATCCAATCTTAACATCGGCATCAACTTTAAAATCATCACTATAATGATAATGGGGATTCAAATAATAAGTTGCGGCATGTAATGGTCTATGAAGTTGAAGCTCCAATCTCTTGCCAATAATCTTGAAGATAGGTTCATAACTACATTAAATAAATATGATTTCAATTTAGAAATGAAACTTTAAAATTAGCACTAAAGAAAATATATATATATATATATATAGCTAACAAGTTACGATATTACCTTTTCTTCACATTGTTGAAGTTTGCTTTAATTTTCTACTTAGCACAATCCATTTCTGGATAAATGAAACCCATAGCTGGTTGATCATTAGAATCCACTAATCTAAGCACTTTAATCAAGGGAAATGCAACTTTAAGGCAAACAATAATATTCTTCCAAAACCTACTATCGAAAACCACTTGTTGAATCCGCTTTCCATCATTTGTGGTTGAATACTTACATGATTTCCAATGACTAGAAGTGAATATCATCATCAGTGCACTTTTCAACTCACTAAGGCAACCTAATGTCAAATATGAAGTGGCAAAACGAGTTGCACCAAGTCTAATCAAGTCCCTCCCTTTAGTGTATCTTCTCAAAATTGAGATAAGTATAGTTCTGGAATAAATATATGTAGTAATTCGCCTTCCTTTTGCAATTGTCCCCTCATGGATCTTCAAATTCTTCTCAAAGTCTTCCAAGATCAAATCGATGCAATGTGCAGCACAAGGTGTCCAATATAAGCATTTTCTCTTCTCCATCAATTTTTCTCCTGCTGTTTTATAATTTGTAGCATTATCTGTAATAACTTGTACAACATTTTCCTCTCCAACCTTTTCCACAATATCATCTAACATTGCCAAAACTTTGTCGGTTGTCTTGGATACATTAGAAGCATCTATAGATGATAAGAAGATCGTTCCTTTAGGGCTATTAACCAAGAAATTGCATATGGAATGCCTCTTTCTATCAGTCCATGCATCAGACATAATAGAACAACCTATTTTTTTCCATTTAGCTTTGTAGTCATTAAGTAATTCCATTGTTCGAGCTACTTCTTTTTTCAAACAAGTCACCCTTAGCTCATGATAAGAAGGAGGTTTAAGCCCACATCCATATCGACTGACCACTTGAAGCATCTTTACAAACTCTGGATTTTTGACACAGTTAAATGGAATTGCACTAGTATGGAAAAACGAGCAATTTATTGGCTACATTCTTCTCTCAAATCTTTCTTCATGAATTGGTTAATTGTACCTTGCGTTGCCCATGCTCCACTTTGACATTTTTTTTTTTTCAGAAACAAGTCCATGCAATTCCTTTCTTTTTTGTTTATCCCTGTTTGCTCCACCTCATCATCAGCATCATCAGAATCTTCAATGCCATGAATTTGCTTTCTCTTCATTTATGATAATTTTGCCGCTCTTAGCAACATTGTTAACATTTCATTTTTTACATCATCCGGGACACTGGTGCATGGCTCTACATCTTTACGCGTACACCCTAAGTGATTCTTGAATCTGTAAATGCCTCCACTAACAACTTTATTACAATACTTACATTTAACTTTTTTCCCATTGTTGTCTACATCAATTTCATGCTCCCAAGCTACATCAGATCTACTTCCAAGTGAATTCTTTCTTTTTGAACTCTCTCTAGATGATTTGAAAGATGACATTTTAACTCAATCAATACTTAAAATCCTGTAAGAAAAAAAAAAAGAAAAAAGGAGTAAAGAGAGCTATGGTAGAAAGTAGAAACTATAAAGTACTATTACATATTTACAAATTACACATATAAAGTAAATTGCTCATGCTCATGCTCATGTAACAAGTAATTACTAATTAGAACTAGAAGAGATAGCAAGAAAAATAACTATAAAGCTTTTCTTTAAATCATCATCAAGAAAAGGAAAGCAAAACATAAGGGGTAACAAGCTTTACATTCCATAAAGCTAGAAAAATGAGTATATTATAAATTTATAACTAAGTAATATAATCCCATTTCCAAATTATAACAATATAACTTAGCACACCACATGCTCAACCTAAACCCTCCAAATGCAACTTGTATGAAGGATTAAGTTTCTCTGGAATTGGCTTCATTGATATTTAAACACATAATACATTTGGACGGGGTTGCAATAGTATCCTGATCAAAGAGCTTACGAAGTGGATGAGCGGAACAGGGAGTCTACTGGATGTGGTTCAACTAGCGGAATTCCATTACTTAGCCTTAGGAGCAGAACATATTCCACTTTCAAACTCAAAGATTAAATAGCTAGCTTACTTAAAAAAATTTAACAGCTAAAAGTCTTTATATAAGTACCTGATAAGTACAAATTAACACTTGGATTGAGATCGGATAAGAAAACACAAAGAAAAATGCCTTTTTGAAGGAACATGGGAAGAGCACAGCCGGGTAATTAAATTGCACGGTCGTGTGTCAAGGAAACACGCCCATAGAAGCACACACAGTTGAACACACGGTTGAAGGCACAGCCGTGTGTTGAGCTTGGAAAATCCACAGAAGCACACATGGTTGAGTACACGGTTGAAGGCATGGTCGTATATAAGCAGTGTATCGAAACCGTATGCTTGAAAAAAGTCAGCCGTTTCAGGAGATTTAGCCATCAACTCATCTTGAAGGCCTTGAAAGCCATCAACTCATTTTCACTAAAAGTATTGCCCATTCACAACTCACAAGCATAAATACGAAATTCAAATACCCATTCACAATCACAACTCACAAGCATAAAAATTCACATGATACACTACATTACAACTGTACAAGTACAAGTATTGCTAGTCATACAAGTCATACCTAACACAAAACTCTTGTCTATGAAGATGGATCTCAACTCGGTGACTTGCTGTAAGAAGGATCTCTACTTGGCGGCGCTCACTATTTGCAATTTCGTTCAATACACAATCGTAATAACATGAAGGAGAAGGATCGCTGGCTCGCTGCTCGACGCTCTTTGTTCTGATAGTATCAGCTCGGCTCAGTGTGGAAGTGGAACTATGGATCTCGGCTCGCCTCTCCTGTTTTCACTGTCTCTTTTCTCCTCTCTCCACTGAACTTTGAAGAATTTCAACGTACAGGCTACAGCAGTAAGCCGGAAATTACAAAGGACGCGCTGAGTCGTTGGTTAGGTTGGGCTAAGCTGGGCTTGGATCTAATCCGAATGGCTTAAGCCTGCAATTTCTAATATTTGTGGAATCGGTTGAAACAAATAGAATTGCGATTTTATGACGATTTTACTTCTCTCCGATTTTGTGTGCGAGTTAACTAAGAATATATATATAAACTCGTAAAATCGTTGAATCGTACAAGTTAAAACGCGATTTTGACAACAATGGTGCAAATGGTATGATACGTATTGGGATAAACTTGAGTTAATTGATGGTGATATGGTTACAATTAATACCAATCGAACATGGTATGAAAACAATCCTTACATTTTCGTTGATTAAGTTCAATAGGTTTTCTATCTAAAAGATTTGGAGAAGTCTACTGGTGATTGGAAGGTGGTTCAAAAGGTTCATCATCGCTATTTATTTCATCGAGAATCATTTTAGCCATATGATAGTGTTGATCATGAGATTACTGACCCACTTTGATTAGACGAGCCACTACAACAATAGAGAAGTAGTAGAATGATCCCAATAAATCAAAATTTTGTTGATCTTGAGGAATTAGCTCGTGTTCCGATAGCAGAAGAAAGTCTACCTTTAGTTAATATGAATAGTAGTGATGAGTACTCCACCAGTACTAGTGATGAAGAATAGTAGACATTGTAAGGTTACATTGTTGAATCGTTATGTAATATTCATGTTTTGATCTTGTCAATTCTTTTTCCATTAGATTTGTATACATAAAAAAATCCTTTTACACTGTTTATCTTTTACTACTTCTATTAATGTTGTTTTGTGTAGTATGGATGTTCTAAGGTTTAGTTGTGCAAAAGATGATCTTGTTTATTGGTTTAGGGTTGACATTATTCAAGAGCACCTTAATTATCAAGAGCCTATAGAGTCATTGAATACATTAAAGGACAAAGCAAGTGATGATTTATCTGGTGAGCAACATGAAGAACCTTTTAATGAGAATGTGTTAAAGTATGACAAAGAGCGTAGGCATATAGGTGTTTATAAAGGAACCCATTACGAGCTAATTAAGTAGAGCATGGGTAGTAATCCTGTTTTAGAATTGCATAAAATTTACAATGCGCCATGAGGAGACAATGCACAAATGTTATCCAAAGAGTTCACTTCAACACATCATCACTCTCCTCCATTATGATATCCTGAAGTTGCAGGTAAAGCATGGTCAAAAGTGCCATTAGAGATATGACAAAAGGTGACTAGTGCGGTTATGGTGATTTGTTTCCTTCTTACTCTTGATGTTATTTTACAATATGATGCAAAACAAAGATTCATCCATTCTCATCAAATTTTTGACATTTGTAGGAAAAGTCTGATCTTATCCTAGAAAATGATCCACGGTGGCCATTGATATTTCACAAGATCGTTGATAGAACATGCAGTGAGTTGCAAAATCAACTAAAATGAAAGTACAAGGAGTATGGTGAGGGTAAGAGAGCACGTCAAAAAGTACCAAAGGGTTTGCTTCACCAGCTAGCTGATTGGGTTGCTTTATGTGATTTTTTTGACAATGACCCCCATCATAAGGTAATTCGCATATTTAATACTTATTATATGTGTTTACATGTAATAGTGTAGTTATTTTCCTTTTCATTCAAAAACATTCTTCAGTTGGCAAAATCAACTGAGAAAAGCTACAATATAACCACACTACCAACACAAAATCATTCATGAATATTCAACTTAGTGAGGTATAGAAAAAAGATTCCTAGTTGCTTGTTATTATTTAAGATGATATGATCATTTATTTCAAAGATTATTATTTATATCGGCAATTGATACAACTTATGTCTTAGTTTGAACTTGTCTACAATATATTAAGGATTATCAGAGATGGGGACATTTGAGCATACCCATAAGAAAAGAAAAGGTAAATCATCTGAATGGGTGATTTCTATAGCGCAAGATAAACATGTAAGTTATATATCAACAATTACTTCTAGTTTTTTTTTTTTTTTAACCATTGTAATTTTGTAAAGATTCTTTCTTTTTCTTTTTTTTTTTCCATTATTTGTCTTCTAACTATATTTTACCTAATCTAGAGAGCTATGGTGGAATCATATGAGCAAAGTTTGCAACAATCTCAATCATCTAGTCAAACGCTGAAGACACAAGTTGACATCATGAGAGAGGTCCTTCATCATAAGATCGGATATAGTTATGGTTTGGGCTATGGGCCTTAAACCACCTTCATCCCATCCCGAGATCCCTTTTCTTTGCCATTCTACACCTATGGCATCCAATGAACAAGTGATAAGATTGGAGAACAAAATATCTACATTGGAAGATAGTGTTGCTTAACAAAAACAATTACTTGATCATTTTATGGCACAATAACAATAGCTTGTTGCTTTACAACAGTAGTGGTTTTCACATTTATCGAGCACCTCACAGCCAGTACAACAAATCCAATCATCACCCTTTCTTAGTGGGTTTGGCATTGGGAATATGCCATTAGCTCCATTTAATACACCATTGGGTGGATCCTCACAGCAACCATCACACTCCTAATCCCCAATGTAGCCATAGGTCAAGCATCTACAATCTTTCTTTCCAGCTTCATTCCATAGTTTCCTCAATGTCTAATAACAACAACCATAACCTCCAGTAGATGAACATTAGTGATCAATTCAATTATTTGTATAGTACATGATCAAAGTTGAATATATTAGCTACTTTTTGTGTTTATCAAGTGACTTGTTTTTTTCTTAGCTAGATTTCATATCGCTTTTTTTTTTTTATTGGCTAAGTATCGCGTCACCTTTTTTTTTGTTTGCTAGATCTTATGTGTTGTGTATATTTTTTTGGAACTTTGATGGATATTTATGGTTGAATGTTTGATTGTTTTTTTTTTTTTTTTGATAATGAATAGTGCATAGTGCAATACCATATTTGGATTAGATTTTTATTTTTATTTATTTTTTGTGTGATCTTATTACATTTTGCAAGAATTCATTTCTCATAAATATTGGGTATTGAGAGGAATTTTTCCTCATTCCTTGTAAATTCTCTTTCTTTTTTGTTGATGGAGGATGTTAGTTTACTAACCCGATGAAGATATTGTATCACAGGGTAGAGGAATGTATATTGCATAATGTTTTTTTTTTTTGTAAAAGTTGTGCAATGCGGGGGAATAATCACATTCTATCACAATTCATTTGTAGTAAACATTGGCTATAACGGTAAATTTATTTTATTTGCCATAATTTATTTCTCATAAATATGTATGACTAGAATATTTTCCTCATAAATTTCCACAATTAAAACATATTGCCACAATTTGATTTCTCGTAAATTCCCACAATTAATTTCTCTTAAACATATTGGCACAATTTGATTCCTCGCAACTACCTAATTGCCACAATTTGATTTCTCGTAAATGTCTCATTGTCACAATTTCATTCCTCGCAATTGCCTTATTGCCATAATTTTATTTCTAGCAAATGCTTTATTGTCACAATTTGATTCCTTACAAATGCTTTATTGCGAATATTTCAATCCTTGCAAATGCCACTACATTTTTTTGATGTGTCAGTCTTTTCTAACAACTTTTTTCTCGCAAATGCTATCACTTAGTAGGAATTATGTTTCTTGCAAATACTTTTTTCCAAGTGTGAGAATTTCTTCCTCGCAATATCCTAAAGTTGATGGGGCTATTGCGACAATTTCTTTACAGGAATATAAATTCTTGCAATAGGTTTATTGCCACATTTTTTGAGCTTTTGCGTAGAAAAAAATTCCTCACATTTTGTAATAATTCTTGCAGTGGGGTTAGTCTTTGTACAAGCATAATATATTATACATGTGAGTTTAGTTATAATAAATAAGAGAGTGTGTATATAAGTGATTACGATGAATAACTCTAATGTATGAGGGAAGACTATTTTACATTTAACACACATGATATATAAATATAGCAGTATTTATGCTTTACAAGAATCCTATGAATGGACTAAAAGGAAATTCATATTACATTGGGAGAAAAATTGACAGAGGGACAAGTGAAAAGTATCCATAATGTGTACATGGTCTCAACATTTTGCTGGGGACAAGTTATACGTGGACCAAGTTCATGTTAGAATTGTCGTCAGGATAGAAATTTTGCCACATAAAAACATCAAGACCAAAGTAGATTGGAAAAGTCAATCAGGGCAAATATAACAATTAACTCATTCTTTGCTCAATCATACAATGCTTGAGTTAACTTGACTTTGATACCATACACTTATTTTCTATTTGCAACAGTTAAAAGTTTCATTTAATTGCTTCTCTGGCTTAAATCTAGCCACAGCTAGTTCTTTAAGCAATGAACTCTTCTTTACCATTAATTCGTCTCATCCTCTTCTTCCTTCTTCTGCTACCAAGTTTTTCCAAAGCTCAAACTGATGAAGGCAATGTAACTATAGGATCTTCATACACAGCAACAAATAATGATTCCACTTGGATTTCTCTATCTGGAGATTTTGCCTTTGGATTTCAGCCACTAGGAAACAACAATGATATCTTGTTGCTTTCGATTTGGTACAACAAGATACCAGAGAAAACTATTGTTTGGTATGCAAATGGAGATAAACCAATACTTGAAGGGTCCATAGTGGTGCTAACTTCTGATAAAAACTAGTCCTTACGACTCCTCAAGGAGATGAGATATGGAAATCTCATAACGTCATGGACCGCATGCAAAATTTTCCCCAGAGCCCACAAGACCCGTTATTCATGCTTGACTATTTATTTGAAACCCCGCAAAATTTGTTAATAATTAGCCTTATTAATAGAAATCAAGTGCTCATTAATCCTATCACGTAGAACACGGCTGCACAACATGGGCGAGTTTCAGACCCGTGTTTCTCTTAGGTTAAATTTTCCTTTTCTACTAAATACATAGGTGTGTTGTCCTTTTAACAGGGGTGTGTTGAAGAGCACAACCCATGTATACGGTTGTGTTCCTCGTTCGTGTTAACCATTTTGCCTTATTTCAGGTCACTGCTTTTTCCCATAAACTCCACATTTTATTTTAGTCTTCCAATATTATCCTTTAGATTGGTCCTAGTTATCAATCATATTGATTAATTGAGATAAAACCTCATTTTGAACCATAATAAAATTTGAAATATGGGAAATAGATATGTAATAAGACTGCTAGAAAAACGATGAAAAATAGATAAATGAGATTAAAATCTTAAGCTCATGATAGTTAAATAGAATTTTTGCATATATATTTATAATCAAGACTTTTCATTTAATTGATATGTAATTTTTTATAAAAAAATATTATAGTTTAAATAATTTGATAAAATTGTTAATACACGTATTAATCAAACTTGTAATCAGATTTTATCCAACCAACCATATTTCCTACACTCTGAAGTATTTGCGTTGATATAAAAAAGTAAATCACTCCTCTCTCTCCACATTATCCATTCGAAAGTTTCTATTTGTTTGCAAAAAAATTTGTACGTGAATGAAATGTAAATGATTTACAATATTGAAAATCTCCTTCGATCTTAAAACACTTATAACTTTTTTTGTACTAGGGCTAAATTAAAAATCACAAGCACCATTGTGATTCTTGTGAAGAGTACTTTACAATAAGGCTGGACTTAAAGGTAAATGTTGAGCTTGAAGTTCGAAGAAGATCATAATGACATAAAAACGTTTAAGAAGTTTTATTCAAAGAAAGACTCATAAGTTTGATTCTATTAGGTTTTGATTAGTTTAGTTAATTCGATCCTTAGTAAACTTATTATACTTTGATTTTAGGTGAGGAGTTTGATTCTTCACAACTTCCTAATGACTATTTCGAGCCATAAACAATGAAATCAAGGTGAGTAGGAAATTCAATGATATTACTACAATGCCTATAATTATCATTTGTTTGTTTAAGTGTGATACTTAAGTAGAAATGAGTCATCCTCTTCAATATATATGTTTATAAAAGCGAATTATATCAGCAAGTGTACTGGGTCAAATCAAGTAATATTTCAGTAAGTAGAGTGTCGATCCATGAGGATTGATTAATTATTAGACCTATATCAGATTCTATTATTATTTAGGTAATATAATTGAGAACATTAACTAATTAATTACTAATAAATCTAATTAACCTATATTAGCACTAAGAACAAGAGAAGAATTGTTTTAAAAATATATCAATTGAGAGTGAGAAACAGAATCCACCCTAGATTCACAAATTAGATTGCCATCATATTATATTAACTCTTAGCTATGTGAAAATTCATATGAATTTGTGAGAGTCTTTAATCATTTCTTAAGTTTTAAAAACTCAAAACCCCAAAATTAATTTATTAGCTCCTGCTAGACAAATTAATAGAGGATTCTATTATTCAACCATAAATCTTCTAATTCTATAATTGACTAATATCTTAACTTAATTTCTCTTAATTCCTTAGTAAGAATTTAAGTAGAAATATTGCATTAATCTCCAAGACAACTTCTAATTAGATAAAAATAATATTGCTTTTGCAATTCTTATTCAGTTCTAATTAAGAAACCCTATTGAATCCTAATTTCCCTTCCAAGTCCTTAAAATTCCTATAAACCTGATTTAAGCAAGAATTAAATATTTATACTATAGGATTTACAATATGGATTTTCCACACACCTAATAATCTTATAAGATAACTACAATCTTCGTCTTAGTAATTCTAGGATTTCATCAGCTTTCCACAAAGAAAATTTAGAATATCATAGAATTAAAAACACAATCACAAATCAAAGGAGTCATTGCAATAGAATTCATAATTGGGATTAAAAGAAAAGTATTAAATTGCATAAAAATTAAGAACACAGAAATCACCAATTCAAGATAAGAAGAATACCTAAATACAAACTCAACAACTCCTTCAAAGAGCAATCTTTCCCTTGATGATTCTAATGAAATCAATTGAGTAAAAATCTTGTTTTTGAGACACAGTTCTCTCTAAAAACTCTCTCTAGGTCATCAAGTATCAAAAGAAAAAGACAAGATGTCTTTTTAATCCCTCCATTCAAAATATTTATCAAAACCAAAGGAATGTTTTTCGATTAACTCTTAAAGTCGGCGTCATAGCCAACGACTTTTCCTTTCAAGGCTGGCAGCTTAGGCCAACGGCTTTCATTCTCAAGGCTGGTGGCTTTTCTTCTCAAGGCTGGCAACTTTTCTTCTTCAAGGCTGACAGCTTAGGCCGACGTCTTTTCTTCTCAAAGTTAGCAGCTTTTCTTCTCTCAAGTTGGTGATTAAGGTCAGCCTACATTATGTTGTTGAAAGCCAGTTTTCAAAGCTAGTGGTGTAAAGTAATGGGTGACTTGTCTCCTTTGTTCAACATTCCTTTAAGTGCTTAAAACTTCTCTAAATTACTCATGTTTGCACTCTAAGTTCTTAAAGACCTGAAATAGCACAATAAACATAATTAAGTACCATTTTCTTAGAATTTTCATAATATCAATAAGAATTTAACATGATTCGCACAATAAAACATGAGTAGAATATGTCTTTATTAACTTCCCCACACTCAAACTTTTGCTTGTCCTCAAGCAAAAATACATAAAATCAATGAAGTAATTTGTCATTGAGAATACAAAGTTTTTTATTTTCCCAAATTCTAGCAAAACTTGAAATTTTGGTGTCTATGGCTCTAACCATATTGGCATATGTAACTAGAGTACTACGATTGAAATTTTGCAACTTATATAAACAAAACAAACTTTTAATCCTAGTGTTTAGGATAAAAATTCCATTTCAAAAGTAAATACTCAGTCCAATAAGGAAAAACACTCATGTAAACTTCAATAGCTATTAACAAGCATATAATCCCCTTAATCACTTCTCTATACAAGGTAACAAATAGTGAAAGCATATGGTATCCACTCTTCCCCTATAATTTCTCCTTTTTTATTATGAGTCTTATTTCACTTTTTGATTTGTATTCAACTTTTTTTTTTGGTACTGAGCTTTTGCCTTTCCACCTTTCTCGTTATGGTGAATTAATTAAGTCAACACATCTCCAGCTCATCACCAAAGTGACCAGGTTTCAAAGGGACCCCTACGGACTCTTCCTCACACTAACATTCAAGATTGGATACTCTTAACACATTTTCCTGAGTCATTGGAGTAAAGGCTATGCTTTTTTTTTTTTTTTTTGAATACTAATGTGAAGAAAGACTCATTTTATAAAGGATCACCAAGTAAAAAGTTTCTTCTACCTCTTTCACTAGCTGTTAAAATATTTTTAAAGAAACTTAGGAGAGGATATACACGCTAAATTCACTAAAAAGTAGACTTGCTTGTTTTTCTACTTAAGGACTCAATTTACTCTCAAATTTTAAAATTAAAAGCTAAACATCGGGTAAGTTTGTTCCTTGAAGATTGCACTACATAATTTCAACAAAGAAGTGTAGTCACAAAAGTAGGTGAGTAAGACACCAAATCAAGTTAAATTCACTCTTTTTTTTTTTTTTGTACAATCTCCAGATTGCTTGAAAATTTTTGAAAAAAAAGAAAAATTGGCCTAAAAGTTGCCAGATAATACTTAAGGACAAAATATGAATTTAAACTATGGGTAATAGGGGCTAAAATGTCATAAATATGTACTTGATTCACCAATTCAAACTCAACTTTCCTATCATCCCTTCCCCCACACTTAAAATGAACAATGTCCTTACTGCTTTTAATTCAGCATAATTACATGGGAGTAAAAGATAATGAATTTAAAAGAAAAAGGAAAACTAGTACTTGGTGTTTAGAAAGGACTAATGCATTTGGAGTTCCAACCAGTATAGCAATAGAGACAGTTTGCGAAAATCATCTACCCTTGTTACATAAGAACACAGAAAAACAAAAACAACAAAAAAAAAAAAACCTAACCACAACATTAAAGAGTAAAAAAAAAATCAAGAGTTTACCCAATAAGTAGGTGCTCAAAAAGTACAGACTAGTAGTAATCAAATGAAAATAGGAAAAATAAAAGAAAAGAGAGCCAATAGGGACTTTAGCTCTCTTGCTCTAAGTTGCTGTGGTCTTCATCTTCATCTCTGATCTCCCCTCTTAGTGTTAAGCATGGGCTACTACCTATAAAGTGCTTAATTTATAGTCGCTAGCCTGACTTCCATGTTGTTTTAAAGTGGATTTATTAGATCTACTATAGTAGCAACACTATCAATGTTTTCTCCTTCATAGTAATGCTTGAGAAGGTAACCGTTTACTTTAAAAGTATGGTTCTCTTCTACCTTCAACTCAAATACACCATAAGGAGAAACATTAGCAATAATAAATGGTTCAAACCATCGAGATCTCAACTTACCTAAAAACAACTTCAATTGAGAGTTGTACAATAGAACTTTCTACCCAGGCAAAAACTCTCGCCTTTAGATGTTCTTATCGTGCCATTGCTTTGCTTGCTTCTTATATATCCTAGCATTTTCATATGCTTCTTCTCTTATCTTAGCCATCTGATTTAGCTAAAGCAACCTCTTGTCACTTGCAGCTTAGAAATCAAAGTTAAGGTGTTTTATGGCCCAATATGCCTTATGTTCAAGCTCTATTGGTTAATGACATGATTTACCTAAATAATCTTGTATGGGGACATGCCTATAGGGGTTTTGAAAGCTATTCTATAAGCCCACAATGCATCAAGTTTTAAAGACCAATCTTCCCTAGATGCATTAACAGTTTTCTCTAAGATATGTTTTATTTCCCTATTGGAAACTCAACTTGTCCACAAGTTTGTAGATGATAAGGGGTGGCAATTTTATGAGTAACTCCATATTTTAATAATAATTTTTCAAACTGCCTATTGCAAAAATGTGTTCCCCCATCACTTATGATATCTTTAGGTACTCCAAATCTTGAAAATATGTTCTTTTTCAAAAATCTAATTACAATTGCAACTCTGCTATCATTAGTCTTTAAAGCAACTACCTCTACCCATTTTGAAACATAATTGATAGCCACAAGAATGTATTTGTTTGAAAAAGATGAGGAAAAAGGACCCATAAAGTCTATTCCTTACACATCAAAAAGCTCAATTACAAGAATGTTATTCTATAGTGATTGATGTCTCCTAGAAATATCATTAGTCCTTTGACATTGGGCATAAGTCATAATGTAATTCCGATAATCATTAAATAGTTTAGGCCAATAAAATCCACAAGTTAAAATCTTAGCTGCAATTCTTCTCACACCAAAGTGGTCTCCTACTTCCCTAAAATGACAATGTTATATTATGTTAAGATGTTAAGTTTCAAGCACATAATATCTAATTACTTGGTTAACATAATATTTAAATAGACATGGTTCATCCAAAAAATAGTATTTCACATCATGTAATTTTTTTTTTTCTATTGATATGATAAACTATATGGTGTGATTTTGCTAACCAAGTAATTGACTATATCAACATACCAAGGTAATCCTTGGATATCTACTACATGCAACTGTTCATCAGGAAACTTTTCATTAATGGGTAGATCTAAACAATCAGATTCCAAACAGGATAAATGATTAGCCACTACATTTTCAATTCCCTTTTTATCTTTAATTTCTATGTCAAATTCTTACCGTAGTAAAATCTAGCGAATTAGCCTAGGTTTAGCATTAGCTTTAGCAAACAAATACTTAAGAGTAGCATGGTCTGTGTATACTATGATCTTAGAACCTATTAAATAAGGTCAAAACTTATCACATGCAAATATAATTGCTAAAAGCTCTTTTTCAATTGTGGTATAGTTTCTCTAAGCCTCATTTAAAGTTCTACTAGCATAGTACATTACATGAAATAACTTACCTTTCCTTTGCCCAAGTACCGATCCTATAGCATAGTCACTAGCATCACACATAAGTTCAAAAGGAAGCTTCCAATCAGGTGCAACAATCACTAGTGTAGAAGTGAACTTCTCTTTCAATAAATTAAATGCCTGCAAACAACTATCATAAAAAAAGAAAGCAGAATCTTTTTTAAGTAGATTACAAAGAGGTTTAAAGATTTTAGAAAAGTCCTTGTTAAACCTCTTGTAGAAGCCAGCATGTCCTAGGAAGCTCCTGACTTCTTTTACTGAAGTGGGAGGTGGCAACTTCTCTAGTATATCCACTTTTGCCCTATTAACCTCAATCCCTTTCCTTAACACCATGTGACCTAAGTCTATTCTCTCTCTTACCATAAAATGGCATTTCTCCCAATTCAAAAGTAGATTAGTCTCTTTACATCTTTTTAGCACATAGCTTAAATTTGTCAAACATGATTCAAATGACCTCCTAAAGACAGAAAATTCATCCATAAATATTTCAATGAAATTTTCTAACATGTTAGAGAATATAGACATCATACACCTCTGGAAAGTGGCAGGTGCATTATAGAGACCAAAGGGTATTCTCCTAAAAGAAAAAGTGCCAAAGGGACAAGTAAAGGTGATTTTCTTCTGGTCTTTAGGTGCTATATGAATCTGATTATAACTAGAATAACCATCTAGAAAACAATAGTAATCATGCCCTACGAGTTTTTCTAGCATTTGATCTATGAAAGGAAGAGGGAAATGGTCTTTAAAGGTAGCATCATTTAATTTCCTATAATCTATACAAACTCTCCACCCAGTTACATTACAAGTAGGGATTAATTCATTAGCCTCATTCTTTACTACAGTTAAACCACCCTTTGTTGGCACTACCTAAATAGGACTAACTCATTTAATATCAGAGATAGGTAAGATAATACCTACATTCAGTAGTTTAAGCACTTCCTTCTTTAGTACCTCCTTGGGAGTTAGGTTAAGTCTTCTTTGTGGTTGTATTATAGGTTTGCATTTAGCTTCCAAATGTATCTTATGAGTGCAAATCAAAGGACCGATACCTTTGATATCTACAATGGTCCACCCTATTGCCTCCTTATGTTCTCTCATCACACTTAGGAGTTGTTCCTCCTAAGCATCTGTCAAAGAAGAATAAATGATTATTGGTAAAGTATCATCCACTCCAAGATAAACACATTTTAAATAGTTAGGCAAAGGTTTAAGTTCTAGCACTAGAGGTTATGCCAAAGATGGCATTGGTTTTGTTTCACTAGTATCCAGCTTCTCATAGTATTGAGCCTTGATTGCCAACACCTAATCCACACATTCTTTCTTAGGCTCATCATCATCACTCCAATCATTCAGATCTCTCAAAATTGATTCCATTGTATCCATACATGTTATCTCCTTAATAGACTCATAGGTAAGCTCATCAATTATTTCGATGGTATAACAAGATTTGCAATAATCAAATTTCCTTATGGCATCATAAACATTAAAAGTTATCTAGCCATCCATAACTCTTAAAGTAAGCTTACCTTATTCCACATCTATTAATGCTTTACCTATTGTAATGAATGGTTTGCTTAAGATCATGGGCACCTCTCCGTCCTCTTCCATTTCTAAGACTATGAAGTCAATTGGAAATATAAATTTATCTACCTTCATGAGAGCATTCTCAACTATACCTCTTGGATATTTAATGCTCCTATCAGCAAGTTGCAAGGTGACTTGAGTTTCCCTACACTCTCTAAGTTCAAGTTTCTTGAAAGTAGATAAAGGCATTAAATTTATACTTGCCCTATAATCAATAAGGACTTTTTCAAAATGGAAATTTCCTATGGTGCAAGGAATAGTGAAACTCCCCTAATCTCTTTGTTTCCTTGGTAGGTTAGACATGTCCTTCTATAGGATCATAGAACACTCTCCTGTAAGCATCATCGACTTACTCCCATCAATTTTTCTCTTTTTGGTAAGCAAATCCTTCATGAATCTAGCATATGAAGGCATTTGTTGGCATATGCTAAAGCGCTTCTCCAAATGGAATGTTAATTTGCAGCTTCTTAAAAACATCTAAAAACTTACTAAATTGGGTATCCAGTTGTTGTTGTTTAGTCTTCTTGGAAAGAGGACAGGATGAACATATGATTTTACCTCTGAGGATTTTTTCTTTGGTTCCCCCACCTCTGGTTTCATTTTGTTCTTCTCTAAACTCTCCTTTTGGTTTTGAACTTTTCAGTCAACTATTCATAGTTCCTTATCGCTTCTCAACATTATAGCATTGATACCCTTGAGATTTTCCTTAGTGTTACTTGGTAGAGACCTTGATGGTTTATCATTCAACTATTGAGAAATCTGATTGATCTAATTCTCTAAATTTTGAATAGTGGCTTATTGATTCTATAACATGGTGTCAATCTTTGCATATAGCTCAACATGAGCTCCTCCATTTTAGGTTGATTTTGCTAAGTTAATGCATTATGAGCAAGTCTTAGTCCTTGCTTTTAGAATCCAGGTGGCGATTTAAGAGCATTATTTTCATTCCTCTATGAGAAATTTAGATGATTATGCCACCTTAGATTGTAAGTGTTTGAATAATGACCTTAATTCCCCCATTGAAAATTGTTGACATAGATGAATTTGATGAATTTCCAGCTAAGCACTCAAGAGTTAAATGTGGTCCTAAACATATCTCACAAACGTAACTTGATTAGTATTAACAGATTCTGGTGAAATGAGTTTACTTACTTGGGTGGTGAGAGATGCAATTTGAGTTGACATTGTGCCCATGTCACTGATTGATACCACTCTTGATTTACCTCTCTCATTTTGCCTATTACGTGTACTAGAAGCCATTTCTTCTATCAAAGCACTAGCTTCATCGTAGTTTTTATCCATTAATGTGCCTCCAAATGCAACATCTACTAAAGATCTTAATGTCTTATCCAAGCTGAGATAGAAAATCTCAATTAGGAGATTATCTAGCAATCCAGATGTAGGCATTTTCTGATTGCCTCTTTGAATCTCTCTCACACCTCATATAGTGATTCACCACTAAACTTAGTGAAATTGGTGATGTCATTTCTTAACTTCACAGTTCTGGATGGTGGGAAAAATCTCCTTAGAAACTTAGATGATAGATCGGCCCAAGTGGTGATAGGCTCTTGTAGTGGTGAATTGAACTAAGCTTTAGCTTTATCCCTCAATGAGAAAGGGAAAAGTCATAATATGATGACATCAGGCATGACATTATTCATCTTCACTGTGTTACAATATTGGAGAAATCCTGCAATATGCTCATTAGGACTCTCATTTGGATATCCTTTAAATTGATTTGTTTGAACCATCTAAATGAGTGCCGACTTCAATTCAAAATTATTAGCTTGAATAGTAGGTACCCTAATGATGTGCCTAAAAATGATTCAAAGCACATCAATAAAATCTAAAATGATTAATCAATCACAAATGCTCAACTGGACTTCAAATGGCGTGATACTTTTTAAAGCAATCATATATAAAGTATACAATATTGAAAAAAAGCATATGGTGAGAACCTTTTAATTTGTGATTAATGAATTAGTAGGGAATAGCATTGAATTTATGTATTACGCTATGATATCTGTATTAAAGTTTTCAAGTCACTACAACATTTTAATTTAATGAGGCACACTTTTTTAGGCAGGTGAACTAAAACTAGCCTAAAATATAGTAATAGATATGAGCTTATTTTTTCGATCAGAAATTTATTTAGCAGGAGAAAATAAAATTTAATACTTAACTTCCATCCTCTCTCTCATCTCTCTCTCTTTCACACACATGCTATCATTTGCTCAGACTCTCTATATCCATATATAAGGCTAGTAATTCGAGACATGACCTGCAAACTCAAATACGACACGATACAATTATAAATAGTTTGTATACTAAAAAAATTTAGATGAAACACAAATTGATCAGACCTATTTAAACACGGTAAATTTTGTATCTGGGTTTTGGTTTAACTTGTAAACCCATTTATGAACCCATTTATTAAACAAATCCCGTAAAGGTTCAGATTCAACCTACAAACCTGTTTAATTACAAAATAACTAATAATATACATAATATATATATAATTATAAATGATATATATAATATACATATAAATATATAAATTATATGATGCACTTATATATATATATATATAATACATAATTTAAATACATATATTATATATATTAGCCTATACATTATAATAACATATGTATATTTAAATAAAGATTATAAAACCATACAACATATATATAAAAAGAACATATATAACAAATATATAGCCTATAATTATGTATATAGTATATGTATATAAATTATATAACTAAAAGACTTATATATGTACACATGTGTATGTATATAACATTGTATATATGGAATAATGTTATAATTGCTACTTGAACTTTTGACGAAAAATCAATTTATTATTTGAATTTTAAATTTGCTAATTTGAGAATCCAATTTGAAGTTTTCTTGTCATTGCTACTACTTGCATTAAATCTTGTAACACAATTACTTATCCAATCATATGTTTCAGCCATCATTAGCGCAATATGTGCTCTATTACTTTAAAGAATATGGCATTGACATTGTTTTTACATATCTTGGACTCAGTAATTTAAAAAAAAAAAAAAAGATACAAAACACAATGAACTACCTAAAACAAAAAATAATACCCTTTCATCATGTTTAAAAGTCGAAGCCAATAGTATTAATGTAACATTATTTAAACTAGTAAGACATGTATTACGCTAATAATAGCTGAAAAATATGACTAGAAAAATCAATCATCACAAGATTTAATGTTGGTAGTATCGATGATATGAAAACTTTGAATTAGATATAAAATTTAGCAAATTTAACTTTATGTAGTAAATTGAACTTTTGTCCAAAATTTAGATAACACTAGCAATACTATTTTTATAATATATATATTATGTTATAGATTATATAACTTTATTTTATTAAATTCTTGTTATATTATAAATTTATATTTAAGTGTTAAAATTATATTATTTTTATTTATAAATATTGATTTTATAATTATAATTTTTTATGCATTTATAACTATTTTATAAATTAAATTATATCTTTTTAATTAATAAATGGGTTAAATTAAACATAAAATACGATTATTTAACATATTAAATTATAATTTTAAATTTTTATATAAAATTAATAAATTGCTCAAATTACAAATTAAAATTTTCAAGATATAAACCCGTTTAACAACAAACACAAGACATGATTAGTAGCAGCCCTATCCATCTTCAATCTCTTAATACAACTGTTTTTCTCTGCCTCTCTCTTCACTATTATCAAAACCCTAGAAGGTAAAGGATAGCCATACTATTGGTTTGACCCCCTCTCTCTCTATTGGGTATCAAAAACCCTAAAATTTTACTTGAATCAAACATAAAAATCACAGGGAAAGCCAGCTAAGAAATTTAAACCCCTAAAACCTCGAAATCTAGACCCGTTGCTTTTTTCTTTTCAATACCCACCGGTTAGTCCTCCTCTTCAAGACCGCGGTGACGTCTATCTTCAGGACGGCTTGTTGCAGAACGCCGGTGATTGTAAGTTTCTTGCCCTTTTATATCTTAATTTGTTAACTAAGGGGAAAATAAACAATCTTTTGGGATAGTTGCGTACATTTATATAGATATTTAATTTTTTAGACACGATTTTTATGCAAATATGTATACTTTATTGCTCATTCAGTTGATTTGTAAATCTGGGTCTTTGTGTATAGTTGCTTATAGCAGGGGGACTTTATATGAACTATAAATTTTCTGGTCGTTTGGTAAATTAGTTACGTTCTGTGTGGTTTTGGTAGGATTTAGGAGTATTTCATTATCAGTTCCACTAATGAGCGCACGAGGGTATTCATACAAAAGGTTTAAACTTTTGAAAAAAAATTTATATGAACTATAAATTTAAGGCAAGTCTACTTACTTACCTTATAGTGATTATTATTATCTTTGGAAAAAAATTGATATCTCAAGCAAACTCGTCCAAAAGGTTTAAACTTTTGAATAGGTGTGCATTTTAATTTTTATGCTTTTACACTCCCCTCTCACATGGCCTTTAAAATAATAGTAAATAACAATACCAGCTTCATAGAGTATGGAAATGGGAACAAGCGCAATTGAAAACCTTCACAAGATACGTTGTATGCTAATTAGATGTTTGAAATTGTCGAATGTTTGTTAAATTAATGTTTGCTGTTTGGATAGCTATAGTAATTTATAGAGCTAATATGACCAACAAACCCCAATGTTGAGAAAGGATTCATTTATTAGATATAGGCTACATTTGGGTTTGCCATTTGCTTGGACAGTGTTAAATTTGATACCAAAGCCAATTAATGAAATCCTTAAACTTATAGATAGTTTGGTGTTGGATCTAATCGTAAGGAGCAGGAGGTCTTTGAATTCAAATCGTCATGTTATCGTTTGACATCATAACTGATTACAGACGACCACCCTTCATCACTAACACACACATGAGGGAAGTTTTGATATATAAACTACATATTACCACACATATCTATAATCTTAAGTTAAAATTTGTTTTAGTTTATACTTTTGGTGGGCTTGAATTCCTTTCATCGACTTGTAAAGTTTCTGTATGCAGTTAGCTAGTACTAAAATTTAAGGACCAAATTAATGAAATTTAAAAGTAAGATGTATCAATATAATAATTATGTTTTGATTATATCTTGTTTCTGTTTTATGCATATTTGTGTCCGAACACTAAACAAAAGTTGTTGAACTTAAATTAACAGGCCCTTGCAACAAGTGGTATAAGCATCGGAATTTTTAGAGTTCTATGCACGAAACTTCTGCACATTCTTTCATCCAACGATTTCTTAGTGCACAAATTTGGCTTGCACACTTTGCAGAACGGGTAACGTTCTTTTCTTTTGGTATTATTCATACATTTGATTCTACAATGAAATGTTATGGCTTGGATAATAACTGGATTAGCATCTATATTAATATTTCAATTTCTTTTGTTTGTTGTTATGGCATTGCTATTTTGTTAGCAAGGCAGAAAACGTTTGCAGTACTAACCAGCAATGTTGTACAATTATTTGAGAACAATTTATATCGAAAGCATAAAACTTCTGTAGTTCAACTTTAATGTATTTATTTTTAGAAGTAATAAAGCCCTTCTTTCTTATGTGTTAAAAAAGTGTAAATTCTACTTCCATTTTCAGTCATTTAGAAAAGCATGTCAATAAAGTAAAGACGACAGCATTTACCAAAAATAAAAAAAAAAGTAAAGATGACAACAATATATATATATATATATACACACAAGCACACTCTCATGCATCTTGAGACGATATATCTATGAAACCTTGATGTATAGTAGCTTGTAGAAGCAAATCGTGAGTTCCTCTAGCTCAGTTTTCTGTTTAGTTGAATTCATATTAACTATAGTCAACTTTGTTAAAAATCTTGCTGGTTAAATATATATATATATATTGAAAAAGGCCACAAATCTTAGGGATGGCTGCTTATAGGCACTGGCTGCACCTTTCCTGTCGTCAGACCCCCCACGCCATCTTCTCCCTACTCTTATGTCTCCATTCTTAAATCCTTTTTTCTTTTTCCAATCTCAAATCCCTTTAAACAATCTAAATTGCTTCTTCTTCCTATGTGTAGCTCTTACCTCACTCTTCTACTTAGTACATTGAGTGAAGTTTTGAAGATGAAGTGCCAAAATGAAAGGGAAGTGAAGAAGTTAAAATGATAAAAGTTTGTCATCAAGGATTTGATTTTACTCTTGTTTTTTTTTTTTTTTTTCCCACTAGTAGTATTTTTCTTCATCCGAGTGCCAATTTTCATTCTCATAAGCGAATTTGTTTTTGTTAAAAGGATGTTTTCAACCTTGAATTGTAAAAGAAATATGTCCATTTTTAGATTGGGACCCGTCTCTATAATTGGTTGATGGTATGTTTATAAAGAGTATTTCTATGCATATCCCCTTTAATCACATCTTTGGAACTAACATATGTGAAGTGGAAAATTTCTGCATAGCAATCAATAAAAAATGAAGCAGCTATACGCTTTGTTCATGGGATCTCTTTGCCTATGAATTTAGTCATAGTTGTGATGAACTACTATGTCCTAATGCATATATGGCTTGTTGCAAAATTGATTTAGTACAACTATTTGCTTTGTGTTAATTGCTCCCCTTATTACTCCTAATTGCTTGGAGGCCATAGTAGTAGAACAATCATAAGACACATGACATTTGGAAAGTTTTGTACAAAACTCCTCCAAGCTGAAAGATGAGAAGAGGAAAATTTTCTATATAGCATAGCAATCAAAGTGATGAACAACAATATGTTTGTTCATGGCCTCTCTTTACTTTTGTATTTAGTCACTCAGTTGTGATGAACTACATTATTCTTTAAACTCAATTTTTTGCTATCTGACTTTCACTTTCCCATTCTTTATACAACAAAGAATGTATGAAGAATTGCTGGTTCAAGCAAATTGTGTTTATACAATATATTGTTACAACATGGTCATTTGCTCAATTTCACTTGCTTGAGGAAACTCACTTCGTTTCAGCTTTTGGATCTCAGAATATTGTCATTATTGTTGGCATGAATGGAATGTACAAAATATTCCCTTTACTTATGGACTATTATCACTATTTTGATAGTTTTTGCCTTCTCTAGACTATTATTGTTTATTTGTTTTATTAATGAGATACAAGAATCATTTCTTTGTTAATGTCTCTTTGATGAGGATCAACTAGCATAAAAAAGGATTGAATCGAAGTCTTATGAACCCTTACATGGTATTGGAGGTCTAATGACCCGAGCTAGAGTTAAGCGAATGAATGAAGCCTTGCAAAGACTAGTCATAAAACTATAAGAGAAGGAACCAAGTTACATTAAAGGAGAATTGGCCTTTGTTAATTTGATTCAAGCGTCCTCAGAGGAGTATAGGACATGAGAAACCAAGGAAGACCGCCGGTTTATGTTACATTAAAAGACCATTTGACTTTGTAATTTTATTATTTGTCTTTGTAAGATTTCGGCCTTTTATAAGTTAAGTGGCCGGTTTGCTATGTTTGGAAACTTAGGTTATTCTTTTTGTTTTGTGATAACAATATAGCACCAAATAGGGAGCAAGGACGGCACAATTATCATATGATTGAAAAATACAATTTTTTTTTTAAGAAAAACCCTTTCTTGTTCTTTGAGAAGAACTCACTGATTTCTTCAACCTAAATTCTTAGGGAAATCACTGATAGCTTAGGTTTCAATCAATAGGTGTGGTTGGGCTCTGGTTACGATTGCAACTTGTTTAAGACGATTTGTAGGAATTCCAATTTTAATATCGATCGCCGGGTTCTAGGTTTGACATACCTATGGTTTGCGCATCATTTGGTATCAAAGCTTTAGCTTCTTGATTCAAGTAACATCTATCTTTTGTTAATTATTTGTTTGTTCATTCCATAGTTCTTGTTCATACCTTAGAAATTCATATAAAAATAAAATTACAAATTCAGTCATAGAAAGTCCATTAGTGATTGACAACAACAATTTGTTGTCTTAGCAAATTAAAATTCAATCCTTAATTCTTGTTCTTTACCTATAGGAATTCGTATAAAAAAAAAGAAAAAAAGATTGAATTCGGTCGTGGAAGTATTCAAATTGTCGAGTTACAAGACAATTTCTTGCTTTGAAATCACATAATCAAGTGATCCAATTCACTTTCCAATTCTTACCAACAACATTATCTTGTCTTTCCAATTTTGTATCCGAATTACATTGCCATTCCATTACACATTCGATGCAATATTGATCCTTCCAGTTTCGTGTTAAGGATATCTTTTAGTTTATGTTTCCAATTTTATTGTGAGTCTTCATATCGATTAATTTGTGTTATGTACCCTTGCTTGTCATGACTTGGAGCTGATTAGTTAGTCAATGGACTTGTCTTAGTGATTTACGTTGAGGAGGTTTTTAATCCGAGTTCATATCAAATAATTGTAAGAGCGGGCTATGAGAACGTTATAATTGAGAGCAAAAACATGAGTGAATTGTGAGAACATTATTATTGAGAGCAACACGAGTGAGTTGTGAGAAGTATATTATCTTTGTTGTTATTAATATTTTCTTTGAATTGTAGAAATATGTCGGGATAAAGTCCAACTAGAGGAGAGAATGGAGGAGGGGAAAGTAGGTTGATGTTTGATGCGTTAATGAGGGAGATGAAGAGAATATTGAGTGGTAAGCTTCAACAAATCCATAAGAGGATGGATAAGATGGAATGGAGTAAGGAACAATTTAGTAGCATTACTATCAGGCGAGGCATGAGTAGACCCTTGAGGGGAGGAGTAAGGATAGAAGAGGGTGAAGAAATGGATTTAGGAGAATATAATTATATGAGGGAGAGAGGGAAAACTCAGAGGCGAGACAATAACCTAGGAAGTATCAAAATGAAGATACCTTCGTTTTAGGGAAAAAATGATTTAGAATTGTACTTAGAGTGGGAGAGGAAGGTGGATCATGTATTTGAATGCCACAATTATACTAAGGAGAAAAAAATCAAATTGGTTGTAGTTGAATTTTCAAATTATCCTAGTGTTTGGTGAGAGTAGCCAGTACGTAATGGTCTTAGGTATGGAGAGAGACCTGTTAGTACCTGGGATGAGATGAAGACCATTATGCAGAAGTAGTTTATCCTTAGTCATTATCATAGGAATTTACTTAGGAAGTTTCAGGGGTTGACACGAGGGTCCAAGAGTGTAGAGGATTATTATAAAGAAATGGAGATAGCCATGATTAGAGCCAAAGTGGAGAAGGATGATGAGGCTACAATGGTTAGGTCCATTAATGGACTGAACCGAGAGATTGTTGATGTGGTGGATTTACATCACTATTTGGATATGGAAGAGTTGTTGTATAGGGCGATCAAGGTAGAGAGACAATTGAAGTATAAGAGCAATCCAAAATCTAGGGCAACTTCCAACTCTTCATGGAAGTCCAATTGGAAGAAAAATCCTACGTATTTGAAATCTAAAGAGGATATGAAGGTTAAGAATCTAGTCGCTGTTTTTAAAGGTAAAACTGACACTAAACCATCTTTGAGAACTTGTGATATTAATTGTTTCAAGTGTTAGGGATTTGGACATATTGCATCTTAATGTCCAAAATCAAAGGCCTATGATCATTCACGATAATGAAGATGTGGAGAGTATTAGTTTTGAGGAGGATGATACATTACCCTTAGAGGAATATGATGATGTTGACTTGGAGGGACTCGTGAGTGGAGAGTTATATGTTATTAGAAGAGTCCTTAGTGCTCAACCGTAGGATGACAGTGAAGGGGTTCAACATGAACACGTCTTTCATACCTGGTGTCATGTGCAAAACAAGGTATGTAGTTTGATCATCGATAGTGGCAGCTGCACTAATGTTGTTAACACCTTGTTGGTTGATAAGATGCAGTTGAAGGATGTGAAACATCTAAAGCCATATCAATTGCAATGATTGAATGAGTGTGGGGAAGTGAAGGTGACCAAGTAGGTTCTTATAGCTTTTTCCATAAGGAGTTATCGTGATGAGGTGATGTGTGATGCAGTTCCCATGTAAACCAGTCACCTATTACTGGGTCGACCATGGCAGTTTGATAGGAAAGTGATGTATGATGAGTATAAGAACTAATATTTTTTTGTTCTAAACAAAAAGAAGGTAGTTCTAACTCCACAGAAACCATGGGAGGCTTGCGAGGGTTGGGTTAGGATAGCAAAAGAATTCAGAGAGAAACATGTGAGTGTGCGAGAAAAGGGTGAGAAGAAAGAAAAGAGTGAGAGACAAACACTGGTGAGCTATGAGGGAAAAGATTCTGAAACACTGAGAGGAGTGAACATTGCAAGAAAAAGTGAGGTAAAAAGTACAATGTTGGCAAGGAAACAACTATTGGTACTTATTTGCAAAGATGTGTATTTTACTAACACTACCCTTAACCCTTTATTACCTAGTATGGTGGTGCCTCTTTTGCAAGAATATGAAGACTTGTTTCTTGGTGAAGTACCGAAGGGCCTACCTCCACTACGAGGTATCAAGCATTAAATTGATTTCCTATCAGGTGCATCTATTCCTAATCGGCCAGCTTACTAAACTAATCTTGAGGAGGTAAAGGAAATTCAGAGGCAGGTTGATGGATTGATAGAGAAAGGATTTGTTAGGAAAAGCCTCAATCCATGTTCGGTTCTTGTCATCCTAGTTCCCAAGAAGGATAGAACATGGCGTATGTGTATTGATTGTCGAGCAATCAATACGATCATAGTTAAGTACAGACATCCTATCCCTAAACTTGACGATATACTGGACGAATTACATGGTGCTTGTTTATTTTCTAAAATTGATTTAAAGAATGGCTATTATCAAATTCGTATGAAAGAAATGGATAAATGGAAAATGACTTTTAAGACTAAACAAGGGTTATATGAATGGATGGTAATGCCTTTCGGATTAACAAACGCACTTAGCACTTTTATGAGATTAATGAATTAAGTTCTGCGTCATTTTATTGGAAAATTTGTTGTTGTATACTTTGATGACATTTTAATTTATAGTGTGACATTAGATGATCATGTTCAGTATCTGCAGTGTGTGTTTAATGTTTGGAGGGAAAACCGGTTATATGCTAATTTAAAGAAGTGTACTTTTTGTATGGAAACTGTGATTTTTCTTGGATTTGTTATAGGTGCAGATGGGATAGCTGTGGATGAGGAGAAAGTGAAGGCGATCCGGGAGTGGTCAACAACAAAGAATGCAAATGAGGTTAGGAGCTTCTATGGCTTAGTAAGTTTTTATAGGAGATTTATGAGGGACTTTAGTTCTATATCTGCTTCTCTAAATGATCTTGTTAAGAAGAATGCTGACTTCAAGTGGATTGAAGCACATGAACAGGCTTTTCAAACCCTGAAAGGTAAGTTAACTAACGCGCATTTACTAGTCTTGCCTAATTTTGAGAAAGTATTTGAGATTGAATGCGATGTTTTCGGGAAAGGTATTAGTGGTGTATTGATGCAGGATTCCAAGCTGATTGCCTACTTTAGTGAAAAACTCAATGGTGCTGCCTTAAATTATCCAGTGTATGATAATGAGTTGTATGTTTTAGTGAGGACCTTGCAAACGTGGCAACATTACTTATGGCCTAAGGAGTTCATCATTCATTCCAATCATGAAAGTCTAAAGTACCTAAAAACTCAGGGTAAGTTGAATAAGAGGCATGCCAAGTGGTTGGAATTTATCGAAACCTTTCCATACGTGATTAAATATAACCAAAGGAAGGAAAATGTGGTGGCAAATACACTATCTTGAAGGTACTCTCTTTTAACTTCTATGTATACTAAATTGCTAGGGTTTGAATGCATTAAGGAATTATATGAGCATGACACTGATTTCGTTTAAAGTTGGGCTGCTTGTTTTGAATATAGATATGCTGATTTTTATAGGCATGATGGGTATTTATTTAAGAAAGATAAGTTATGTGTGCCAAAAAGCTCTATACGTGAATTGCTGGTGAGGGATATACATGGTGGCGGTTTAATGGGACACTTTAGTGTTAGAAAAACTTTGGACATTTTGCATGAACATTTTTTTTGTCCTAAGATGAAACATGATGTACAAAATGTGTGTGATAAGTTCATTGCATGTAGAAAGGCTAAGTCCAAAGTAATGCCTCATGGGGAATACCTTCCTTTGCTTATACTTAATTAACCTTGGACTAACATCTCTATGAACTTTATATTAGGGTTACCATGATCTTAAAGCGGCAAAGATGGCATATTTGTTGTCATTAATAGGTTTAGTAAGATGGCTCACTTTATTACCTATTTTAAAAATAATGATGCATGCCATATTGTTGATTTGTTCTTTAGGGAGATTGTACGGTTGCATGGTTTCCTAAATCTATTTTGAGTGATAGGGATGTGAAATTTTTGAGCCATTTTTAGTGTACTCTGTGGAATAGGTTAGGTACTAAATTGTTGTTCTCTATTGTTGCATATCCTCAAACTGATGATCAGATTGAAGTAGTCAATGGGACTCCTTCAACCTTGTTGCGTGCTGTGATTCATAAGAATTTGAAACAATGGGAGACATATTTGCCTCATGTAGAATTTGCATATAATAGAACGGTGCATTCCACTACATTATTTTATCTATTTGAGGTTATATATGGCTTTAATCTCTTGGTCCCATTGGATATTTTGCCTTTACCCACTAACAAGTTTGTTGACCTTGACAGAAAGAAAAAGGTAGAATTTGCTAGGGAATTGCATGCTCAGGTTTGGACCAACATTGAGAAGATAAACTAGCACTATGCTCGTCAAGCTAATAAGAGACGTATAAAGACCATGTTTCATCTAGGAGACTGGGTATGAGCGCATTTGATAAAGGAAAGATTTGTAGAGCAGCGGAAGTCTAAATTGTATCCTAAGGAGATGAACCTTTCCAAGAAGTGGAGCGCATCAATGACAACGCTTACAAGATTGACTTGCCAAGTCACTATGGAAATGTAAGTGCATTTTAATGTTTCTGATCTTACCCTTTATGTTGTAGGTGATTTGAGGATGGATTTTTGAGAGGAATGAGAGAATGATGAGGATTAACTAGTATAAAAAGGGAATGAATCGAAGTCCCATGAACTCATACATGGTATTGGAGGTCCAATGACCCGAGATAGAGCTAAGCGAATGAATGAAGGCTTGCAAGGATTAGTCATGGAACTACAAGAGAAGGAACCAAGTTACGCTAAAGGAGAATTAGCCTTTGTTAATTTGATTCAAACGTCCTCAGAGGAGTATAGGACATGAGAACCTAAGGAAGACCGTCGGTTTATGTTACATTAAAAGACCATTCGGCCTTGTAATTTTATTATTTGTCTTTGTCAGATTTCAGCCTTCTATAAGTTAAGTGCCGATTTGCTATGTTTGGAAACTTAGGTTATTCTTTTTATTATGTGATAACAATATAGCACCGAATAGGGAGCAAGGACGGCACAATTATCATATGATTGAAAAATATAATTTTTTTTTTTGAGAAAAACCCTCTTGTTCTTTGAGAAGAACTCACCAATTTCTTCAACTTAAACTTTAGGGAAAATCATTGATAGCTTAGGTTTCAATTAACAAGTGGTTGGGATCTAGTTACAATTGCAACTTGTTCAAGACAATTAATGGGAGTTTCAATTTCAATATCTATTGTTGGGTTTTAGGTTTGACATATCTAGGGTTTGTGCATCACTCTTTCAGGGAGAAATTATGTATCTATGTAGTATGAACACAAATTGAATACCTTAGGTATGTAGAGTTTAATTGAGAGCTTCTATTTATTTATGATTAATAGTTCATTATATATATAATCTTCATGAAGGTAGTCCTTGTGAAAATGCTTAGAGATAGGCATACACTAGAGAATGGTGACCTTGCACTTATGCGTTTAACTGAAATAAGAAATTAAGGATAGAAAACAATGTCTCAATTTTGTTAAATGTAAATACATTCTAACGATGCATTAAAAAAAAGGATATTTGTTCCAACTATTGTAGTAAATTAATTTATTTTCATATTAATCGTTTTTAAAATGGTATTAGTATCATAAAACATCACTAGTAAGTTCTCATGTTTATTTACATCTCATAACGTTATTATTTTATTTGCATTTAACATTCATATATACTGTATTAAATCTTTTGTATTACCCTGCTTAACTAGTGATTTAGGGATTAGGGGCTATGATAAAATAGAATATATTCGATTACTAAAAGGGGGTTAGGTAATTGGGAAAGGGAATTATGGAAAAAAATTTGAGGGTTCCATGAATTGAGCAAATTATTAGCAAGAGGACTATGGTGTTGATTTGAGCAGTGCCAAGGGTTGCCATAAACGACATAGTGCGAAATGCACTCTGAAGCGCACAAAACACTCGTGGGTGGCATCATGCAATGGTTTTGCCAACAATGTAATAGTTAAGTGATGTCTCAACGGTTGCTTAGCGTTTCATATTATTTTGTCTCATTTAACTTTTTGAAAGAATCTTGCCTTTCATGTATACAAGTAATCATTTGTTATGTGGAATTCAGTTGTCATAAATTAGATTTCATGGACATGCTGCTCTAATTTTTTCAACAACATTAACTTGTAGGTTTTCTATATTAACTCTGTTCTTAAATCTATAATTTTGTGAAATTTAATGAATTGTTTAGTCATTTGTAGTTTGGATCCAATTTATGTGCTTGTTTCAATCTCAATTTTTTCATATACTTGCAAAAAACATAAAAACAATGCTAAGTTATTTTTCCATTAACTGGTGATTATTTACCAGTTTCCATAATTCTTAGACTTTATGTGGACGGTTTTATTTTCGCAATAGATAAAATTTATTTTATCTTTCAATACTCTAATTTCAAGTGAGTTTCATTCACTTCAAGAGTTTGATGAGGGAAAGAGAAGTTGTTGGGGATATCTTGCTAAACATAATAAAGGGAGAGGGAAGGCTAAGCATGATCCTGCCACTGGCATAAACTCTCTCAATAGTGAACATTACAGTGGGTACTTGTTGATAAGCTTACTAAAGATGCTCTCCAATATGCACTGTGAGTTTCGGATACCATTTGCATTATTGTTGTTCATTACCACTCAGTATGTAGTTGCAAGAACATTTGAGGTTGACTTTCACTATATTCTGTAGTCACTAAGTATAGATTACGACATAATATAGTTTTACTAATATTTTTGTTTTATTTGGAGGTTTGAGGATGACGATGATTTTTGAAAAATGGTCATGGAATGGGATAGAAGGTTGAAGACTTTAGCCAATCTTTTTCTTTTCTTTTCTTTTTTTTTTTTTTTGAAATGTTAGAGGTTCTGATGAAGGAGGACAGAGTTTAAGACTTCAATCGTAGTATTTTGTATTAATAATTTCATGTTGTTTTGCTGTTGATAATGGAATTTGTTTTTTATTTTGTTTTGTTTTTATGAGATATTGTCTTTTTGTAGTTGATTGATGTGTTTTGGTTCATTAGGTGATTTATTGAACCAATTAGATTTATTGTGATGATTCCAAATTTTATATAGGTCCTTACATATATTTAGTTGTATATGTTTACAACTAAATATAATTGTATTGACATAGTATATATATATATATATAAAGAGGAGCTATTAGGGCGGGCATAAGTGCCACAATAGGGTTAGAACAAATAAAGTATTATTATGGGTTATAAGTTATTAGGGCAGATTGTGTACGCCATTATAACTTATTAGGGCAGTTGGATCTGCCTCAATAGAATTGTACTAAATAAAATTTGACCCCTTTTAGGGCGGTTAGTTGCCTCAAAAACTACACTCACAGGGACACGTCTTTTAGGGCGGCTAATTTCATCCATGGATATATTACAGCATCCCACCTATATTGTGCATGTTCTGATCGCCCAAAGAGCTTAGCTGCCCTATTGTGACACCTATTTGGGCGGTTTCAATTGCCCTATAAAGCCTAAATTGTCGTAGTGAGTGTATTTGATTTATCATGTTGTAATACTTTTTTTTAAGTAAAGTTTGTGAATTTATAATTTCTAGTGATAATTGCATCATATTACAAAATATGGAGTGAAATTGCAATAGATTAGTGATTCCCATTTTTCAATGATAATTGATAGAGATTGAATTACTAAAATATGTATGAATCTACATATATATATATATTTGGGATGAAATTGCATTGGCTTATCTTTTATGAATTTGAGTTAGTGCCCAATGGGCTCTTTACTTCTTTGTTTAAACATTCTACAAACCTTCATCTTGACTAGTGAATTTAATAATTGATAAAACTAATTGATTCGATAAGTACAAGCGTAGGTTAATCTTGTATCAAATTTTGGTAAGTTAACAATTATTATAGCCTTGTCTATATTCTACAATTGGAAAAGTAAATAATATGCTTGATTTAGAAGCTTATTATAAAAACTTGTTCCTATTCTTGCTTGTCTCATTTTGACGAGATGAAGTCTTCAAGGATTTGTAAAAATGTCTATATATTTTGTGAACAAGAAGATAGATAGAAGTGAGTAGAAACTAATGGGGGAGGGGGAAAAATTAGGACTATAAATGGGTTAAATGGGCTAGGTTGGTAGGTTGACCCATTTAAACTATGGGCCAAAGTAAGTTGGGTTAGGATCAAAAAATTTTAACCCGTTTAATAAATAGGCTACAATGAGTTGACCTATTTAATCCATGGGATAAAGTGGGTTAGGTTGGGTTGGTCCATTTAACTTATTTGCATAGCTTTAATGACAATACTATAAAGGGAGGTCTCTTCAACCAGATAAATCATCTAATACCCTTTACAAACTTTGATTGCTATACCCTCACGCAACTTCTGTAACTTAAGCATTAGCATATGAGCATCAAAGACAGTTCCAATGCCTTGATGGCTTATGTTTGATCATCTTGTAGGTTGAAATCCATCAGTTTAGGGGCTCATTCTAGCCTAAGATCACTTTGAAGTAATAAGAGTAATCAGTAAATCTAATTTTGTTTGAGATGTGACTATTTTAGATTTGATTGAAATGTGATTGTTTGATTTGAATTTTTATGCCACCTATGAGAGTGTCTTTTATATATTGTTTAGTCATCCTTAAGGAACTAATTAAATATTTGAGATTTAAATCAAATTTGACATGTATTGCACGACATATTATATTTATGTTGAAAGCCATCATTGCTACACAATACATAAGAAGTAATCATTTAAGGATTACTATTCTGCCATTTGCAAAGTAAGTGACTTAAGGGTTGGTGCACATTTGTTGGAACCCATTTAAGGGTCTTACTTGTCATTTTAGATTAAAGTGCTTAGGAGTGCATTTAAGGCACTTTAAACTTAAGAGCAAAAGACTTTAAGAATAAGAAATGAAGTGAAAATACAAGAAATTAAGTAAGATGGATATACCTAAGCACTAATGGTATATGAGAATCTCCAATCTAAAG
>JBBMOL010001324.1:0-42111 GCA_037954665.1 Laguncularia racemosa | reverse complement strand
CAAGTTTCTGATAGAGAGCAGGTTGTTATGCAGGAGGTGCCAGTCTTTGCATGTAGCACCTCATGAGCTCTTCCATCTGAGAGTGGTTGCGTTAGAAAATGCATTCTGAGCAAGGTTTGTTTGGGAAATCCAAGGGGTGGGTCTAAGATGCGTTGATTCTCAGATCCTCCCAGAGATCTATTAAGATGATGCGCACCCAGGATTGTATGTATTCGAATATGGTCCTTGAGTACCTCTCTAGAGGTTGCCTACAAAGTTTACCTGTTTTCCATGGGATGAGGAGGAGCAGTTTCCAGATGGGCACTCAAGAGTTGAGTGTGGTCCTGAGCATAACTCACAACAAACAATTTGATTAACATTAAAAGATGGTGCAGAGGTGAGTTTACTTACTTGAGCGGTAAGAGCAGAAATCTGAGCTGTTAAGGTGTCCATGTCATTGACAGATGCTACTTTAGACTTACCTCTTTCATGTTGCAAATTATGTGCACTAGAGGCCATTTCATCTATCAAAGCACTAGCCTCTTCATATGTCTTACTCATTAGTGCACCACCAGAAGCAACATCTACCAGAGATCTCAATGTGTCATCTAAACTGAGATAGAATATCTCAATAAGGAGATTATCTGGTAATCCATGATGGGGGCATTTTATAATTGCCTCCTTGAATCTTTCGCATGCTTCATAAAGTGATTCACCACTAAACTTAGTGAAGTTTGTGATGTCATTTCTTAACCTAGCAGTTTTAGCTAGTGGAAAAAATCTCCTTAAAAATTTAGATGAGAGATCAACCCAAGTGGTTACAGAGTCTTGTGGCAATGAATTGTACCAAGCCCTAGCTTTTTATCTAAGTGAAAACGGAAAAAGTTGTAGCTTAATTACATCATCAGATACATTATTCATTTTCACTGTATTACAATATTGAAGAAATACTGCAATATGCTCATCAGGACTCTCATTTGGATATCCTCCGAATTGATTTGATTGAACCATTTGAATGAGTGCTGGTTTTAACTCAAAATTGTTAGCCTGAATTGTTGGTCTTCTTATTGCAGGACCTGAAACAACAGGTATCGTGTATTCCCGAAGTGCTCTACCAACACCCTGAATCCGATTGTTGTTCTCATCAGCCATGTTCTCTTCTTCCTTTCTTCTCTGCTCTCTTCTAAGTTATCGCAAGGTGCGTTCTATCTCAAGATTAATTGGTAGAAGTTCAGCACTTCTACTCTTGCGCATAATGATACGCTCAGAACGTATATATAAAATGGGAGCGTAAATTGCAGCAAGTGCACTGGTCGTATCAAGTAATAAAGTGGTGAAAAGTAAGGTTGTCGATCCCTCGAGGAACCAATAGAGTACTAGATCTATGGCAATTCTTATCAATATCTAGGTGATTAAAAAGGGGTTTTGAAATGTCTAATCTAAAAATTTAACTTAAAGCAACAAGGAAAATTTTATGAAGAATCTATCAATTATGAACAAGGGAAATTAGAATTCACCCTAGATTTGTTAATCAAATTGCTACCATGTTATATCAACTTGTGGTTATAAGTTTATTCAAGTGAGTTTAGAAAATCCTTTTTAGGGATGTTGACCTTAAATTAATTAGTCGGCTTCCGCGTCTCCAATTAACCAAGGAATCAAAATTATGTTCATACACCTCCCGATGCTACAAACAACTAATGCCCTAAATCAATTAACCCTAATCCCTTAGTGATTAATTAACAAGAAACATTGCATTGTGCCCTCCATAGACTCTAATTAAACCAATTATCGCAACTCCCGTATTGACAATCAATCTAATTAAGAATTCCTAACAAATCCTCATCAACTCCCGTATCAAAAGGATTTCTAACAATTATAATGAAAGACCAATTATAATTGAAATCAAAGGAATTGCAATCATGAATAATCCTAATAATTCCTAATCATATAACATGGCTACAATTATCCTTTTAACATTCTAGGGTTTCATCCAATTTCCCACAAGGATGATTTAGAACATTATAGTATGAATTGCATAAAAACAATTGAAATAAATAGATGCAATGGAATTCATATTAAACAACAAGATTAAACTAATAAATGGCATAAAAGAAAATAAAGTAAATGGAACAATTGCTATAATCTTCAAGAGCTTCAATCTTCCAAAATGACTCCTTGAATTCTTCAATTGAAAGCAAACTTCAACAAAATGACATTCTTTCTTCAAACTAAACTTTGGAAAAATCTAAAGTACCTAAGGAAATTCTAATGAGGCTAGAACAAAGAAGAAGAAAAAGAATTCTAAACAAAAGAAAGGATGGATTCTCCAACAAAAAGGGATGCTTCCAAGGTTCACACAAGGGGTCTATTTATAGATCCAAAGAGGAGGGGGATGAGGTGGATCTGATGAGGATTTGAGTCAGCAAATTAATTAGGATACGATTTTGGAGAGATTCTCGCAATGGATATCCGGGAGTAATGAAGGCCGGCTCAAGGCCGGCGGCCTTGAATGTAGGCCGGCTTAAAGGCCGGCGGCTTTTCTTCTTTTTGAGGCCGGTTTAAAGGCCGGCTCAAGGCCGGCTCAAGGCCGGCGGCTTTGAATGTAGGCCGGCCCAAGGACGGCGGCCTTCAGTGCAATCCTTCGCTCACTTCTTAAATTTTGTGAAAAACTCCTCCAATTAACTTGTAATTTACTTTTGGGTCCTCAAAACCTGTATTTTCACAATAAATACCATTAAGTATCATTTCTTTATATTTTCTTATAATATTAAAATAAATTTAATATAAGTCCAAAAGAAAATATAAGTATAATGTGATCTTATCAACATCCCCACACTTGAACTTTTGCTTGTCCTCAAGCAAAATAATTGATTTAAACAAGAGAAATCCATCATTGAACTTCTGGTGCCCATTGTTCTGACCATACTGAAATTTGTAACTAGTATATCTAGTTGAAATTTAGTAGTTAATCTAAATACAACAGATTTTTAATCCCAGTGTTTAACAATAGAAAACAATACTTAGTCCATAAGGAAAAACATTCATTTAAACTTCATTGGTTATTAGCAAGTATCATCTCCCTCAATTTTACTTCTCTAAACAAGATAACAAGGAGTGAAAGCATATGGTATCCATTTTTTCCTAGAATTTCTCCCCTTTTTTTTTTTTTTTTTATGTTTTATTTGCCTTGATTGGCAGCGGAGTGAGACTTCACTCTTCTGAGGGACCAAAGCTCGCCCATGTCAACCTGACTTTCATTAAGGTACTAAATTTTTGCCTTTCCGCCCTTCTCGTTATTGTGAGTTCATTGAGTCGGCACATCCTGGGCTCATCGCCTAAGTGACCAGGTTTTAAAGGGACCCCTACGAACTCTTCCTCACACTAACATTTAAGATTGGATACTCTTAACTCACTTTCCTGAGTTATTGGAGTAAAGGCTCTTTTTTTTTTTTTTTTTTTTTTTTTTTTTTTTTTTTTTTTTTTTAAGGGATCACTAAGTAAAATATTTCTTTTACCTCTTTCACTAGGTGTTAAGGTATTCTCAAAGAAATTTCAATAGAGATTTATCCCAACCAATTTTTCCTTGAAGTAAACTTGCTTGTTTTTTTCAACTTAAGGACTCAATCTCAAGTTCAAAGGCTCAACATAGGGTAAACCCCGTTCTCTAGAGATTTTACTCTTAAATTTTAACTATGTAAACTAGTCACAACAATTGGCGAGTAGGGCACCAATCTAATTCAATTTCAGGATTTCATTGAAAACACTTAAGGACATAAATAAAGCATGGGATTTGTAAGCTCATGATGTGTGCAATTATACTTCTACATTTATAATCCCTTCCCCACACTTAAATTGGACAATGTCCTCATTGTTCCTAATATATCACAAAATTAAGGAAACGAATGTCAATGCAGAAATTGAAATACTGGTACTTCCCTGGTATAAAATTGTTCATCAGGAAGAAAATTCCTCCTAAAATGTCTGTCATCCTTGGAGTGTCTTGAATGCACCGGCAGCTCTTATCCAGCCTTGAATTAGTTTTTTTTTTTTTTTTTTTTTTTTTTTTTTTTTTTAACGAAACTATTATAGATACTTATTAAGCATGGGCTGCCTCCCATGAAGCGCTTGTTTTATAGTCATCAGCCTGACTATCAGGGTTAGCTTACATCAAGGAGTTTAAACAACTCCTTCAACACCATCGTTTTCAGATTAGGATTCCAAGCTTCCTTCCATGGTATGGTGCCCTTCTTTTCAGCTTCCACCAATGTTTTGTAGGTAGATATCAACAAACTTACCTGCTGGATGTCTGCCCTTGACCATCCCAGGATTTCCCTATGTTCATCCAACTGGCCTTGAATCTGCTGCTGCAATTCTTTTGTCATAGGCGCTTGATTAATGTGAGGCCATGGATTTCCTAAATTCAGACACTTATAACCAAACAATTGATTAGAAAAGACATTAGGTTCAAGTGTCTGCATAGGCATTAGTGTCGGCACTGGTGGCTTCTCATAGTCGTCTGTCTTCTCAAAAGCAACAACATTTTCAGTCTGGGGTACTTGTTCACGACCTTTGTTTTCTTGCTCATCTTCATCCCCCCAATCATCTATCTCATTCAAGACAGCTTCAAGAGTGGTTTGCCCTACATCTTCCTCCACATCATTGTTAGTAATTTCACCCTCAGCAGATATGTCAGAATACATTGCTTTCTCATTAGACAAAAACACAGGATCATACATATCAAATGTTACCTGGTCATCTAGTGCTCTAAGGGTGAGCTTACCTTGTCCTACATCAATTAGAGCTTGACCTGTGGCTAGGAATGGTCTTCCTAAGATCATGGGTACCTCTCTATCTTCTTCCATTTCCAAGACTATAAAGTCAACTGGAAAGATGAATTTGTCCACTTTTACTAGGACATTCTCCACTATACCCTTTGGGTACTTGACACTTCTATCCGCAAGTTGTAAGGTAACGTGCGTCTCCTTACATTCTCCAAGTCCTAGTTTTTTGAAAATGGACAGAGGCATTAAATTTATACTTGCACCAGAATCTATAAGTACTTTATCAAAATTAAAATTACCAATAGTGCAAGGAACAGTAAAACTTCCCTGATCTCTTTGTTTTCTCGGCAAATTGGATAAATTCTTTTGTAAGATCATAGAACATTCCCCTATAAGCATCACTGGTTCATTCCCTTCAATCTTCCTCTTCTTTGTGAGTAAATCCTTCATGAACCTAGCATATGATGGCATCTGCTGAAGTGCCTCTGCAAAAGGAATGTTAATTTGCAATTTTTTAAAGACTTCTAAAAATTTAGCAAATTGTGAATCCAATTGTTGTTGCTTCAGCCTTCCTGGGAAAGGAATAGGAGGAACATATGCTTTCACTTTTGGTGAATTTTGCTTTGGCTCCTCTTCCTTTTGTTTCCCTTTATCTTTCCCCAGGTTAACCTCCTCTTCCTCAAGTTTCTTATCAACCAATTCCTTACCACTTCTTAACATAATAGCATTTACACCCATAGGATTTTGCTCAGTATTGCTAGGTAAAGACCCAGATGGTCTATTACTCAACTGTTGAGACATTTGACTAAGCTGATTTTCAAGATTCCTAATGGTGGCTTGTTGATTTTGCAACATTGTGTCAGTTTTTTGCATATAACTTATCATGAGTTCTTCCATTTTAGACTGACCTTGCTGAGAAGAGGTATTATGATTAGGATATTGTTGATGGGGAGTATTATGATTAGGACCTTGCTTTTGAAATCCAGGGGGTTTAAGTGCGTTGTTATCATTTCTCCATGAGAAATTTGGATGGTTACGCCACCCTGGATTGTAGGTGTTTGAATAGGGTCCTTGATTTCCTCTTTGGAAATTGTTGACAAAATTTACTTGCTCTCCATGGGATGAGGAGGAAAAGTTTCCAGATGGGCACTCAAGAGTTGAGTGTGGTCCTGAGCATAACTCACAACAAGAAATTTGATTAACATTGAAAGAAGGTGTAGAGGTAAGTTTACTTACCTGGGCGGTAAGAGCAGAAATCTGAGCTGTTAAGGTGTCCATGTCATTGGCAGATGCCACTCTAGACTTACCTCTTTCATGTTGCCAATTATGTGCACTAGAGGCCATTTCATCTATCAAAGCACTAGCCTCATCATATGTCTTACTCATTAATGCACCACCAGAAGCAGCATCTACCAGAGATCTCAATGTGTCATCTAAACTGAGATAGAATATCTCAATAAGGAGATTATCTGGTAATCCATGATGGGGGCATTTTCTAATTGCCTCCTTGAATCTTTCCCATGCTTCATAAAGTGATTCACCACTAAACTTACTGAAGTTTGTGATGTCATTTCTTAACCTAGCAGTTCTAGATGGTGGAAAAAATCTCCTTAAAAATTTAGATGAGAGATCTACCCAAGTGGTTACAGAGTCTTGTGGCAATGAATTGTACCAAGCCCTAGCTTTTTCTCTAAGTGAAAATGGAAAAAGTTGTAGCCTAATTACATCATCAGATACATTATTCATTTTCACTGTATTACAATATTGAAGAAATACTGCAATATGCTCATCAGGGCTTTCATTTGGATATCCTCCAAATTGATTTGATTGAACCATTTGAACGAGTGCTGGTTTTAACTCGAAATTATTAGCCTGAATTGTTGGTCTTCTAATTGCAGGACCTGAAACAACAGGTACCGTGTATTCTCGAAGTGCTCTACCAACACCCTGAATCTGATTGTTGTTCTCATCTGCCATCTTCTCTTCTTCCTTTCTTCTCTGCTCTCTTCTAAGTTGTCGCAAGCTGCGTTCTATCTCAAGATTAATTGGTAGAAGTTCAGCACTTCTACTCTTGCGCATAAAAAGAACCTTAAAGAGAATGGAAAACGATCACACAATGATAAGAAAAATTAAATAAAAAAATAATTGTGCCTAAATTACCAACAGAATTACGAAATCTAATATCTATTAGTTCCCCGGCAGCGGCGCCAAAAACTTGATACGCTCAGAACGTATATATAAAATGGGAGCGTAAATTGCAGCAAGTGCACTGGTCGTATCAAGTAATAAAGTGGTGAAAAGTAAGGTTGTCGATCCCTCGAGGAACCAATAGAGTACTAGATCTATGGCAATTCTTATCAATATCTAGGTGATTAAAAAGGGGTTTTGAAATGTCTAATCTAAAAATTTAACTTAAAGCAACAAGGAAAATTTTATGAAGAATCTATCAATTATGAACAAGGGAAATTAGAATTCACCCTAGATTTGTTAATCAAATTGCTACCATGTTATATCAACTTGTGGTTATAAGTTTATTCAAGTGAGTTTAGAAAATCCTTTTTAGGGATGTTGACCTTAAATTAATTAGTCGGCTTCCGCGTCTCCAATTAACCAAGGAATCAAAATTATGTTCATACACCTCCCGATGCTACAAACAACTAATGCCCTAAATCAATTAACCCTAATCCCTTAGTGATTAATTAACAAGAAACATTGCATTGTGCCCTCCATAGACTCTAATTAAACCAATTATCGCAACTCCCGTATTGACAATCAATCTAATTAAGAATTCCTAACAAATCCTCATCAACTCCCGTATCAAAAGGATTTCTAACAATTATAATGAAAGACCAATTATAATTGAAATCAAAGGAATTGCAATCATGAATAATCCTAATAATTCCTAATCATATAACATGGCTACAATTATCCTTTTAACATTCTAGGGTTTCATCCAATTTCCCACAAGGATGATTTAGAACATTATAGTATGAATTGCATAAAAACAATTGAAATAAATAGATGCAATGGAATTCATATTAAACAACAAGATTAAACTAATAAATGGCATAAAAGAAAATAAAGTAAATGGAACAATTGCTATAATCTTCAAGAGCTTCAATCTTCCAAAATGACTCCTTGAATTCTTCAATTGAAAGCAAACTTCAACAAAATGACATTCTTTCTTCAAACTAAACTTTGGAAAAATCTAAAGTACCTAAGGAAATTCTAATGAGGCTAGAACAAAGAAGAAGAAAAAGAATTCTAAACAAAAGAAAGGATGGATTCTCCAACAAAAAGGGATGCTTCCAAGGTTCACACAAGGGGTCTATTTATAGATCCAAAGAGGAGGGGGATGAGGTGGATCTGATGAGGATTTGAGTCAGCAAATTAATTAGGATACGATTTTGGAGAGATTCTCGCAATGGATATCCGGGGAGTAATGAAGGCCGGCTCAAGGCCGGCGGCCTTGAATGTAGGCCGGCTTAAAGGCCGGCGGCTTTTCTTCTTTTTGAGGCCGGTTTAAAGGCCGGCTCAAGGCCGGCTCAAGGCCGGCGGCTTTGAATGTAGGCCGGCCCAAGGACGGCGGCCTTCAGTGCAATCCTTCGCTCACTTCTTAAATTTTGTGAAAAACTCCTCCAATTAACTTGTAATTTACTTTTGGGTCCTCAAAACCTGTATTTTCACAATAAATACCATTAAGTATCATTTCTTTATATTTTCTTATAATATTAAAATAAATTTAATATAAGTCCAAAAGAAAATATAAGTATAATGTGATCTTATCACATAAAAAGAAATTCAATGAGAATAGAAAATGATCACACAATGATAACAAATTTAAATAACAAAATAATTGCGCCTAAATTAACAATAGAATCTGAAGATGGTCTAATATTAATCAATCCCCGACAACGGTGCCAAAAACTTGATCCACGTAAAAAGAGATATAAAATGAGCGTGAATAAATACCGGAAGTGTACCGGATCGGATCAAGTAATATAGTGAGAGAAGAGTGTCGAACCACGAAGATTGATTAAGTAATAGACCTATATCAATTTCTACTATTATTTAGGCAATGATATTTGATGAGAATTGAATGAATTATACTAATTGCTCAAAAAGAGAATTGTGTTTGCAAAATGATGAATTGATGGTGGGAAATAGAATCCACCCTAATTCTACTAATCATATTGCCTTCATGTTATAATAACTCATAGCTATATGGATTTTCGCAAGAAATTAACAAAACCTTAATCCTTTATCAAGTTTTAAAGTATCATAACCCCAATTTGATTTAATAGCTCCCACTAATTTAAATCAATGGAGGATTCTAATTCACAATCATAAATTTCCCAATTATATGATTACCTAATATCTTTAAAACAATTTCTCCTAATCCCTTAGTGAAAAATTTAATAAAAATATTGCATGAAACACTTAGGTCAATTTCTAATAAAATTCAATAACACTGCTTCCGCATGAATTATTAAATCTTTACTTAGGAATTCCTGATAAAACCTAAATTTCTCTTTCGAGTCATTTACATTCCTATGCATTGATTTCAATTACAAAATACAATTCATAGCAAGACTTCTTATATGAAAATTCCATATATCTATATGTCCTATAACATGAATACAATGATCATTTTAGTTTGAATTATGGCTTCATCATGTTTCCCACAAGGATGATTTAGAACATTATAGTATGAGTTGCATAAAAACAATTGAAATAAAGAGGTGCAATGGAATTCATATCGAACAACAAGAATAAACTAATAAATGGCATAAAAGAAAATAAAGTAAATGAAACAATTGCTATAATCTTCAAGGGTTGTAGAATTTCAATCTTCCAAAATGATTCCTCGAATTCTTCAATTGAAAGCAAACTTCAGCAAAATAACATTATTTCTTCAAACTAAAATTTGGAATAACATGAAATGTAAAGGAATTAAAGAGAATGTAAAATCCTAAAGTTCCTAAGGGAATTCTAATGATTCAAAAGAAAAACAAATGATGCTAAAACAAAGAAGAAAAAAAACAAAGGATGCTAAACAAAAGGGATGCTAAAACAAAAGGGGATGCTCAAGGTTCACACAAGGGGCCTATTTATAGATCCAAAGAGGAGGAGGATAAGGTTGATCTGATGAGGAGTTGAGTAAGCAAATTAATTAAGATACGATTTTGGAGAGATTTTCGCAATGGATATCCGGGGAGTAATGAAGGCCGGCTCAAGGCCAGCTTTAAGGCCGGCAGCTTTAATGCTTTTTGAGGCCGGTTTAATATAGGCCGGCGGCCTTTCGTGCAATCCTCCGCTCGCTTCTTCAATTTTGTGAAAAACTCCTCCAATTAACTTGTAATTTACTTTTGGGTCCTCAAAACCTGAATTTTCACAATAAACACCATTAAATATCATTTCTTTATATTTTCTTATAATATTGAAATAAATTTAATATAAGTCTAAAGGAAAATATAAGTATAATGTGATCTTATCAACTAGGGCTGAGTTCAATCAAATCCAAGAAAATATTAGATTGATTATGGAGAGATTGGAGGTTAGGGATAGAAGAAGTTATAGTGGTGCAGGAATTAGGAGGAGACATTATAGTGATGATTCTGATGCTTATAGTGAAAGGAGTAGAGAGGAAACAATGATGACAGGCATAAGGGGATTAAAAACATAAAGATGAAAATTCCACCTTTCACTGGTAGTAGTAAACCAGAGGAATTCCTAGACTACGTGCTACGGGTTGAGAAGGTGTTTGACTGTTATGAGTGAGATGAGCGCATGAAGGTGAAGATGGTGTCTTTAGCATTCTATGAATATGCTAGTTTGTGGTGGGATAAATTACAAACTGAGAGGTGTAGGGTAGATGAGGAGAAAGTGCGTTCATGGGCTTTGATGAAAAGGTTGATGAGACGTAGATTTGTGTCAGATTACTATAAATAAGAGATGCTGATGGAGTTGCAATCCTTAAGGCAGGGTAAGAAAAGCATAGAAGAGTATGTGAAGGAGTTTGAGACACTAATGGCAAGGTGGGATATTAAGGGATCATTAGATGAATCTATAACTCGTTTCATCAATGGGTTGAAGATGGACATTGCTAATGTAGTGGAACTCTAGCATTATCAGACTCTTAAGGATGTGATTAAATTAGCCAGTCGGGTTGAGCGACATCAGTGCAGGCAGGATCAGAAATCATATCACCTCCATAAGTTAGATGATGGTAAGAGGGAGAAGGAAAGGAAGGAAAAGGGAAAGGCAGTCGCTAGTGAGGCTGTTGACCAAACACAACAAAAGAAGAGCAGGGATATCAAATGTTTTAAGTGCTTAGGACTTGGCCATATTGCTTCTCAATGTCCTAATAAAAGGGTTATGGTCATAAAGGGTGACAAAGTCGAGAGTGAGGAAGAAGAACAGAAGAGTACTGAGGCAGAAGAGGAAGATGAAGACATTATAGCAAATCCAGTACAGGGAGACTTGCTAATGGTTAAGCAGAATGAAGCTGTTCCTAATCAGAGAGCCAATTTATTTCATATCTAAGGCATGGTGCAGGGGAAGACTTGTTTGATTGTGGTTGACACAGGCAGTTGCACTAATGTTGCTTCAGCAAGTTGGGTTACTAAGTTGGGTTTACAGGTGGAGCAGCATCCAAGACCTTATGCACTTCATTGGTTGAGTCCATAGGGAGCTATTCACGTACATAAACAGGTTCGTGTTCCACTAATTATTGGTGATTATACTGATGAGATTGTTTGTGATGTAGTTCCCATGGAAGCTACACACTTGATCCTTGGAAGACCTTAGTAGTATGACCTCAGAGCTAAGTATGATGGATACACCAATGAGTATACCATTCAGCAACAGGGCAAGGCATACAAGCTTCTTCCTATGAGTCCAATTGAGGTACAACAAACAAGGTTGATTTGCTTTAAGAAGCCTAAGGGAAAGAGGAGTTTGTTTATGTGGTCTAGCAGGATGGATGATACAGATTCGAGGTCGAATCTTTTTCAACATGGAGGGAATGATACAATTCCAAGAGCTAAGATACGAGCACCAAAGGAATCCAAGTCGATCCGAGCTATAGGTGGCAGTACGGGGTCCAAAAAAGGAGGATATAAGCGTCGGAAGGACCTAAGGCGAAGTTCGGCCAACCTTAAGCCGACCTTGAATAAAGGCCGGCCAAATTAGTTCTAAGGTCACCGGCCTTGGTGCCGGCGTATATAAGTAGGCTGCCGGCCTTTGGTGTCGGCTTATGTATTTAGGTCGCCGGCCTTGAATGGCCTCGCACAACATTTTTTTAGACATGATATAAAGTGTTCTTTAGGGTTTTTCGGACAGAATGTTATTTTTGTTGAACAGATAAACACTTTGAGTGTGTGTGAATCCTCTTTGGAGATTCTTGAATATTGAGAATTGATTTTCACTTTATTCTTATTATTCTTATCAAATTCTTGGTTCCTATAGAATTTATGACGAGCATTGTTATTGAATTCTTGGAATTGCTTAACCTTAGTGATTGATTTATAGAACATGGTTGATGGGTGTCGAATCCAACAAAAATAAAAACCTACTCCTAGACAATGATATGATTTACGTATAGTAGTGAGTAGGGTCGTATCTACAGGGATTGGTTAAATATATTTCTATTCAAAGAGAATAAAGAGGAAAAGAAAAATGGGGGGTTTTGTTTGTGAATTAAAATAATATTGAAACAAGATAATAAAATCGAATATTGATAAAAGCCTAGCCAAAGGAATCCAAATAGTTTAATTATAGGAATTGATCATCGATGCAAATTTCTTCTATCCTTATTTCTAGATAAACTGGTTATGATTATTAACAAGCTCTAATAACCTATCTCTCCTTACTTCTTCGATAATCAAAACAAGCTCTTTGATTACTTCTCTTATCGATTAGACAACCTTAAACAAGCTCTTAGGATTTAATCTATCAATAGCATTAAAAAACAAGAGAGACCACCAATTCATGCCAGTAGATTATAAGATAACCTATTTAAACAAGATCATACATCTCCATAACATGAATTCGATCATCTATTTTATAATCAAACATGTTATTGTATCACCGAGACTAGAACTATCAAACAATTACGGATTTGACGTGCTAGTTGACAATATATTAACTTGCTAATTGAGTAGAAGAGCTCTAATTTATACCAATCAACAAAGATAATAATGACAAGATGTTCAGAAGATATATAAATATCAAAAAACAAAGAATAGATTAAATACAAATCAATTAGATCTCACAATTCGTGGAGAATCAAACTTCTATGACCCTTTGGCTAGAAAATCTACTTAGCTACACATGTTCATCATCAAAACGAAAATTAAAAGTAAAAACATAACAAGCCTCTGTTCCCGGTTTTTGCTCTGCCTCCTTCCTTCCTTCTTATCTCCAAGATGATCCAAGATTATCATAACCCTTTAGGGTTAGTTCTATTTATATTGTTAAAGGAATGGCAGGTGATATTTTGCTAGCAAGATACGAAAATATCTTTCCTTTTTCAAGTAAATCTCGAGAAGAAAATAATCATCTGCCTGGCACGCCCTATAACACGGCCATGGGACAAGCCGTGCCTTCCTCTGTGTATAATTCACATATCATCTTCCGTGTCCAGTGTGTACCACGGTTTAAACCACGACCAGATCCTAAGCCGTGTCATCCTCTGGTCGAAGTTCCACAATTTCTCCTTCTTATTTAGTATATGGCACGGCTTCATCAAGCTTCCACCACGGCTTCCACCACAGTCGTATGACAAGCCGTGTCTCTCTCCTTCTCATGCAGTGTGTAGCACGGTTTTCACCATGGCCGTATGTCAAACCGTGCCTCCTTCCAGACAGATACACGGTCGTATACTTCAGCCGTGTATTTTCCCGTGGATTCTTCAAGATAGATACACGGTCGTGTACTTCAACTACACACCCATGTACTTTCCTCCGGCGGTGTAAATCCTTGTCTTTGATCCAAGTTGTAGATGACTTCTCTAATTTACTTGAATTAGCACCCTTGACGCCATTTAACCTGATTTATCACCATAATAGAATTAAGTACCATTTCCTTATGATTTCTATAAAATCTATAATAAATTAACACACTTCTGTAAACACCCCATTTTTGCCCTAGGAATCGATAATTCTCAAAAATAATCAATTTTTAATTTTTCCCAATTTTCCTCTAATTTAGCATAAATAGTAAAAAATTCAAAAAAATAAAAATAAATAGGAAAACATATCAATTTTGAAAAATGATTTCAGAAATAGCAATAATAAATAATAAACAATTTTTACAAATTTTTGAAATTTCAAAAAAATAAAAAAATAAAAAAATCGCATTGCATATATACAATTTGCGATACAAAGAAAATCGGGAAAATGGGCCAGCTCAGTTGGCTCGTGCGTGCATGTTGGGACCGTGTGAAGGCTGAAGGTCGCGAGTTAGAATCCCCCCGCGTGCGCTCGGCAAAATTTTTTCCTTCTTTTCCCTGGAGCTGCCACGTGGCAGCATGTGATTGGCCGAGAGGAAACAAGTGCCTCGCACGTGGTCGTCTTCTTCCTCGAGCCCAACCAGAGAAAAAAACCGGCAGAAGTCCGATAAGGTTGAAATTGCTGGATTTCTTCAAATCTTTTTGGATTTCAATAAATCTAAAACCGAATTATCCAGATAAATCACAAGATTACAACAAATCGGCATCAAATAGGTTGGATAGAATCAAATCTAAAAAACGGAAAAATATGGGTTTATCCAAATCGGCCGATTCAAGCTTATCCAAGAGGGTTTTCGGACACCTATAAATAGAGGAGAAGGTGAGAAAGCTAAAGCACGAATCACAATTGAGAGAAAGTGAGGAAAGAGTGCAAATCGGAGAGTATCGGAGAAGCTTGAAGCCGAAACCACCGACCGGAGCTAGAGCCACCGCAAGGAGACGTTCTGAGAGCAAACCACCGCCACCATTGGATTCAGTAACCTCGAGAAGCTAGGATTTGACACCTCACCCGCTGCAAAAGGCCACCGAAACGCCGTGAACGAGCCTTCCCCGCCGCCATGTCCGATCGACTCGATCCGACCCGATTCGACCCAACCGACCCGACTCGCACACCGACCCGGATCCAGGTAAGTCGGATTTTCCAGATTATTTATTTATTTAATTAATTTTGTTTATTTATTTATTCTGAATTAATTAATTAATTTATTATTTGTTATTTAGTTATTTATTTATTTATTTATTTGTTTATGTTTTATTTTTAAATAGGAAAATATAGAAATTAGATTTTTCTAGAATTTAATAATGTAGAAAAATAATAAAAAAATAATAAATAGATAAATAATAAAATAATAAAATAATAAAATATAGAAAAATAATAAAAAACATTAGGAAAGTAATAATAAAGTTTTAGATGTCAAAATAGGATAGATAATAAACCAAAAAATTCCCCAAAAATCCCAAAAATCACAAAAATTCCCAAAATTCCCAAAAATCACAAAAATCCACAAAATTCTCAGAAATCACAAAAATAACAAAAAAATCATAAAAATCATAAAAAAATTCAAAAATTATAAAAGAATCATAAAAAATGAGTTTTAGCACTTAGACAAATCCTTTTCTTCAAATAAATCCAAAATTGATGTTTTTCCCTAAAAATCATTTTCAAAATCAGATTAAAGCTTAGGCTTAAAATTTTTTAGAAAAAATTCCCAAAAATGGTAAGAACATAAAGCAAAAGAGATTTAAAAATTAAAATTCACAAACTAACTTAAAGTTTTCAGAAAAGCGAACTACGGCTTGTTTGATCCTGAGTAGCAGGTACGTAGGCACCCATTCGGGTCAACCCATAAAAATGAATAAAAAATCATTTTTTTTTGAAATAATTCAAGAACATAATAAAAAGTAACAGAAACACAATAAAACACATTTCTAAAGATGAACAATTTTAGGAGATTAGGTGGTAACCGTAAAGGTTTTAATATGTTAGCCTCCGGACTTAGAAACTCTGGTTTTCCCTTTTCCTCTTTTCACAAAAACGAGAAGAGGAAATAACGACGATTAGTGGTCTAAATTAAGACTAATCCGCTCCTTTAGTCTTAATTCAATTTTCCTAACAACAGTTGGGTGGCGACTCCAAAAATCAAATGAAATTCCTAATTCAAGTCGAGGATCTATATTAGATGAGCATAGGGTCTAGTTTAGATCGGATTAGGAATAAAAATTCAAAAATTAGACTCGACAGGATGGCGACTCCACTAGGGACCCATGCCAGTAGGCTAAGCCACCTAAATCCTCGAATTGTTCTCTTTAAGTAATGTGTTTCAATTATTACTCTGTTACTAACTTTTTAGGGATTAGTTAGATTTTGAATTTTCTTTACTATGGGGGTTGCATGCATACATATGTTTGTGTGAGTAGATGCGGTCGAACCCGGACCGTCCTAGAAACCTAAGACGGGGAGCCATTGTGTAGGTTTCGAGCGAAGTGAGTTGATTCACCGTTCGGGACCGATTAGGCTACCCCACCCTATGCTTCGATATGGCATGAGATCCATTTCTTCGAGAATGCGGGAGGCCATAGAGCTCGGGAACCAATTAGAACCAACCTACTTGCATAACATAACATCATAAGGGGTTTGACAATTGAATGACAATGTAATGGTTTGTTATTTTGTCCTTGGAGTTCAGGACCATTTCCCTGTAATGTTTTCGTAGTTCTGTTTGTAACTAGGCTATTTCTTATTGTAATAGATGGCTAGCAGTGCAGTCAACTATCTCCTCCGCAAAGTAATACGGGTGTACAAACCTTTAGACCCGAAATTGGTATTGGGCCACTGGTTTACTTTGTACAACCTAGAGGAGCAGGCCTTTATCCAGCAAAAGATCGGCCCCATACTCTCACTGACAAAGATAGAGGTGAATTTGCCTTTAGTCCGGGCCATGCTCCAATTATGGGAAATCGAGCCCGCTGCTTTCTTTATCGGGCCGCATGAGATCACCCCTACCTTGGAGGAGTACACCCAGTTGCTACAGGCTCCAGCACTAACCGATCAGATCTACATTCCAAACCTAGAGGCCGGGCCAGCCGGTACCTTCAGCAGATTATTAGGCATCCGTAAGACAGTAGTCAACAAAGCCCTGGCGGACTGTAATGGATATTGCATACGAATGGATGATTTAGAAGCATGGTTCATCGCTTGAGAGGATAATGGGATAGAAAGGACGTCCTGAGTGGGGACCCCAAGACTTACAGACAGAGAAGGGTGAACGCTTTCATCTTGACAGCCTTCGCCACCATACTGTTCCCCACCGGGACCTTCTATATTCACTACAGGGTTGCAGAGCTGGTGACCCAATTCCTGGAGGGAAGATCCTACATCCCGGCTCTACTGGCTGAACAGATCCGGAATTTAAACTTCCTCAAGAAAAAAGGCCATGGGATCCTTCGCTCCAACTTCAACCTTCGGCTAATATGGTTTGTAAGCCATCTCAAGTGTTTTAGGTTGAACATGGTCAAGAAAACCCTAGCCCAACAGGTGGATCTGGTGGATTCATGTGTAGAAAAGGTAAAGCTACCTAACGACCTTACCAGCCACAGTTGGGTAAAGCTACTTAGGAGCTTCAGTGCCGAAGATATTTTATGGACAGCTAGGTGGAATTGCTATAACAAAATCATCTTGACCTGCAGAAACTTCCAAGCAGTGCCTTTAATCGGAATCAGCGGATGTATCGGATATCACCCAAACTCAGTGGTCCGCCAGTTCGGCACTATCCAAGATATCGTTTATCGGCCCTCGGTACAAGCAGTTACCTTTGATTATCAAGATCCGAACCTCTTAGTAGCTGAGAAGTTTGTAAAGCTGGCAGAGGTCAAAGCACTTTGGGAAGCCAAAATTGAAAGCCCGAATGTGGACCTCGGGGAATTAGATGGCGAAGTGGGAAAGCATCGAGCCACCAGAGAATTTGTAATCCACCAGCTATACCAGACAGGGGAAAGAGCGTATCGGGTTCCAGACGTCACCCAACCAAGACCAGACAAGATCAATCCAGAGACAGAAGTATACTTGGAACAGGTCAGGGCTCGAATGGAGGTGTACTTTGAAGCTGCGGATCATAAGAAAGACATCTGGAAGGGACGTTTCAAAGAATCCGATCAAAGGAACAAGGCCTTAGAAGCACAATTGGAGAAATGCTAGGCCAAAGTCAAGGAATTGGAAGCCGTCATCAGTGGGAAATCTGAGCCTCCACAACAGAAGACTAAAAGAACTAGGAAGTAGATCTTTATTTGTAATATTTTATTTTGAACTCCAGAATTTTTAATATTAATAAAAGTGAATTTTCAATATTACATTGTTAGTCAATTGTCAACCCCTTTTACTTTTTAGCATCCGCATGACACATGCATATCATTCTTGCATTCATTACACTAAAAAGCAAAATGCGAATCCAGGTATCAAAATAGCTTCCAGACAATCAAACCTTCCTCGAAGCCCGGTTCTCACGCGCTCAAGAACAAAAATGGCCAACAGCAGTGACAACCGCAACAACACCAATGCTGAAGCTGCCTCGGACTCTAGGATCATGTCCCTAGAACAAACAGTCCAACAACTGGCTGCCCAGGTTCACCTCTTAACTGAAAGCATCGGCCTCCTGCGCAACACTCAGCCAACCTAGGAAGAGTATTCAGGGCCAGAAAGGGGAAAGCAGTGGAGGGACAGCCTTCGGAATAGGAAGAGATCAATTCCCACCTTAACCCGGCCTTTGAATATGAGCTAAAGGTCAACCAGGGGCCGACTTCTAATGACCTGAAAAAGGAGATGGAAGAGAGGCAGAAGGAGATGGAGAAACGACTCTTCCAGCAGCTCCATGACAAGATGAGAACCATTGAGGGCCCTGACGGTTTTGAACAGGCCGGAATCACCAACCTGCCAGCATACAGAGAAGAGGCATACCCCGAGAAGTTCAAGACCCCAGAGTTCGAAAAGTATGATGGGACTGGCTGCCCCAAAATGCATACCAGGCTATATGCTCGGAAAATGAGCAAGTATGCTCAATACGACCAGCTCATGCTTCAGACATTCCAAGGCAACCTCACAGGCCCTGCACTGGTCTGGTATGCCCACCTGGACTTCAACATTGTCAACACTTGGGAGAAGCTAGCCCGGGCGTTTTATGACCAATATAAGTTCAATATTGAAGTCGCCCCATCTGTAATCGACCTGGGAAGTCTCCGGAAGAGACATGCTGAGTCGTTTAAAGAATATGCTCAGCGCTGGAGAGCCCAGGCCGCTAGGGTAGCAACCCCGATGTCAGAGAAGGAATTGACATCCATATTTGTCAATACCCTGGACAAGACCTACTTTTCACATCTAGTAGGCCAAACCTCCTCCAGTTTTTCAGAGTTGGTGGCCGCGGGCTGTAGGATTGAGAACGCCATCACCACCGGTAGACTCCAAACAATGGAGCCTCCTAGGGTCACACCGACACAGAGGCCTGTGGGAGGAAATAGAGCTAAAGAGTCCACTGTTAGCACGGTCCACTCCGGTAAAGCAGAAAAGGCCGGGACTCGTGTTACATTTCAGACCACGAGTACCCCAGTCCAGCAAACCACGACGGGTCAAACTCAGGCTGTTAGGGTCCCAAGGCAGTTCACTCCAATCCCCATCCCACTCAGTCAAGTCTTCGCTCGATTGAGGGCAGACAACTTGATTAGTTTCGAGATCCCCAACGACCGGTACAAGCCCAAGAACTTTGACTCAAATCTCAAGTGTGACTACCACATGGGTCAGGAGGGGCATTCCACAGATAGGTGCTGGAGGCTCCGACACAAAATCCAAGATTTAATTGATGCAGGAATCATACAATTGGATTTCGTGAACACACCAGCACCCAATGTCAACACCAACCCCCTGCCCAATCACAGGCCCGCCATTAATATGATTACATTTGAGGAGTCGGTTCCCAAAGAAGCCCTGAAGACCGAACCACAAAAGAAGCAATCTCGCCAAGCTCCAGAATAAACTCCAAAAACACACATTAAAAGAAGGTGGTCAGTTGGAGACCCAACGGTCGACACTTTGGGGGAATCACACGGGAGATTTCAGTACTTAGTGAATTATTCTTATACCCCGACTAAGCAAGGGCCACCTAGCGGATGGGGACCGGAGTTTGAGAAGGAAGACAACCTGGTAAAGGAAGAAGAGAAGACTATAAACATGATCAATGAAGTGAACATGGTGACCAGCAAGGAGGGCCATCAGTTTAAAGAGGGGCAGCATGGGACGTTTGGACTAGGGTACATTCTTACGGCCGCAGAAGAAGCGCAAACAAAAGGGGCCAAAGGCAGAATAAGGGAGAAGCTGACCGACACCCAGATGTGTATCCCACCTCTCCAACAATCTTTCTGAAAGGCAAACGTCATTCAAGAGCTTCGGATAAATGAAGAGGATGACAGCAAGGGGAAATCAACTCCCCGCACGTCTAACCAACATCCGGCTCTCAACAATTGGTTTTGTTATCCTATCAGTAGCGCTAGGTTAGCTCAGGAGTAGAGAAAGATTATTAAACAAAGTTTATTGAGACTCTTTATCAAGTTCAATTCCAGTTTGTTTTTTCTTACATATATATATGCTTTCATTTTACTCAGATCTCCTACCATCGGACATCAGGGATATTTCGCGCAGGTAGAAAGTAAGAACGCTGATATCATTTCCAACACTGCTGGGTCAGTTGTTGAAGGCGATATCTTAGACCACAAAATAATACAAGGAAATTGGCTAAAACATGAACAAGGCGGAATCTCGATCGACGAGCCTGTGGAGACAGTAAATCTAGGAAGCATGGAAAACCCTAAGAACCTCAAAATCGGGACCAGTTTGAGTGCCGAGAAAAAATGTGAGATAACCAAGTTATTAACGGAATATGCAGATGTGTTTGCCTGGTCATATGGTGGCATGCCAGGGCTAGACCAGTCAATAGTAGTTCACAGGCTTCCCACAAGGGAAGATGCAAACCTAAAAAACAAAAACTGAGAAGATTTAGGCCTGACATCTTACTGAAAATCAAAGAAGAAGTCAAGAAACTGCTAGAAGTAGGTTCATTGAAGTATCCGACTACCCAGAGTAGGTAGCAAATGTAGTCCCTGTCATGAAAAAGAATGGAAAAGTATGCGTATGCGTAGACTTTCGGGACTTAAACCAAGTCACGCCAAAGGATAACTTCCCCTACCTCATATTGATGTTCTAGTAGACAACACTGCGGGAAACCATCTCTTCTCATTCATGGACGGTTTCTCAGGATATAATCGAATAAAAATGACTGAAGAAGATAAAACCAAAATGACTTTCATCACAACATGGGGAACTTTCTGTTACAAAGTCATGCCTTTCGGTTTGAAGAACGCTGGGGCGACGTATCAGAGAGCCATGGTCGCTATACTTTACGATATGATGCATCGTGAGGTGGAAGTATATGTCGACGACATGATAGCCAAATCCAAAGAAGGAGAAAGCCATATAGGTATCCTAAGGAAATTGTTCAAACGATTGAGAAAAGTTCCAGCTTAAGTTAAACCCAGAAAAATGTACTTTCGGGGTCACAACCGGGAAATTGTTAGGGTTTGTCATAAGCCAAGAAGGCATTAAAATCGACCCTGAAAAGGTAAAGTCCATATTAGAATTACCTTCCCCACACTCCATTAAAGAAGTAAGAAGCTTACTGGGAAGATTAAATTACATAGCTCGTTTTATCTCACAGCTCACCGACAAATGCCGGCCATTATTCCGTCTGTTGAAGAAGAACACCACAATAGAATGGGACGACGAATGCGAAGAGGCATTCGAAACAATCAAAGACTATCTTACAAAACTTCCGGTCTTGATAGTCCCGAAACAAGGAAAGCCCTTATTCTTATACCTCACTATACTCCCTGAATCCATGGGATGTGTGCTGGGTAGAAAGATAACGAGGGAAGAGAGCGTTCCATATATTATCTGAGCAAGAAGTTCACAGATGGGAATAGAGGTACTCAGAGGTGGAGAAAACGTGTTGTGCTTTAATCTGGGTCATGCATCGACTAAGGCAATATACCCTTTATTACCATATTGAACTGCTAACAAGACATGATCCCTTAAAATACTTGGCAGAGAAACCAGCCTTAATAGGGAGAATCTCTAAGTGGCAAATGCTCCTATCCGAGTTCGATATCACATACGTAAATCGGACCTCGATGAAAGGGCATGCCTTAGCCGACCAGTTGGCGGAACACCCTATCGAGACAGATTCCCAATAACTACAGGCCCAATTTCCGGATAAGAATATATTGTAAGTGGAAGATAAGCCGGTAGAAGACTTTGGGACAGAGCAGAACCCGAAATGGAAACTGTTTTTCGATGGAGCCACCAACGTATTCGGTTGCAAGGTTGGGGCAGTATTGATATCCCCGGACGGCACTCAATTCCCTACAGCGACGAGACTTACATTTCCCTATACCAATAATATCGCAGAATATGAAGCATGTATTCTTGGCCTCAAAATGGCCTGCCAAATGGGAATCCGCAAATTAGAGGTATATGGGGATTCGTCGCTCATCATACTACAGACAAGAGGGGAATACAAGACTAAAGACCCCAAACTGGTACCATATCATCAACACTTGACAAAGCTAATTGAAGAATTCAAGGCAATCACTTTCACATACATCTCGAGAACTCAAAATCAGTTCGCAGATGCCCTAGCCACACTAGCATCTATGATCCAGATAACAGGAGGAGCCGAAGTTTAACCGATGAAAGTAGACATCGAAAGTCGGCCCGCTTACTGTTTAACAATTGAAAAGATACAAGATAACAAACCCTGGTATCACGATATCAAGACCTTTCTCCAAGAAGGTAAATACCCCGAAATGGCTAACAAGAATGACCAAAGAACACTCAGAAGGTTAGCAAGCCATTTCCTATTAAGTGGGTCCATACTTTACAAGAGATCATCTGATACTACCCTGTTGAGATGTGTGGACAAAGATGAAGCATGCGAACTGATGAAAGAAGTACATGAAGGAGTATGTGGACCTCATATGAATGGCTACATGTTGGCCCGAAAAATCATGAGGTTAGGATATTATTGGTTGACTATGGAATCAGATTGCATAAAATATGTCAAGCACTGTCATTTGTGTCAAGTCTATGCGAATCGGATCAATGCTCCACCCAACGAGCTACATTTGTTATCAGCACCATGGCCATTGTCCATGTGGGGAATCGACATAATTGGCCCTATCACTCCAACAGCATCCAACGGCCACAGATTTATACTGGTAGCGATCGATTACTTCACCAAGTGGGTAGAAGCTTCATCATACGCCAATGTCACAAAAAGGGTAATAGTCTGCTTCTTAAAAAGGGACATAATAGCCCGATACAGAGTTCCTGAGTCCATCATCACCGACAACGGTACCAATCTTAACAACAAATCGATGACAGGTTTATGTCAACAATTCCACATAAACCACAGAAATTCAACTCCCTACTGACCTCAAATGAACGGGGCAGTAGAAGCAGCTAACAAAAATATCAAGAAGATCATCGAGAAAATGACAACAACTTACAAAGATTGGCATAAAATGTTACCGTTTGCTCTCATGGCTTACAAGACTTCAATAAGAACATCTACAGGAGCTAGCCCATATTCATTGGTATATGGTACTGAAGTAGTGCTACCAGTTGAAGTTGAGATACCATCATTCAGATTCTTATCAGAAACTCAGTTAACCGAATCAGACTGGGTAAAGAAGAGGCTTGATCAGCTGAATCTGATTGATGAAAGAAGACTTACCGCATTATGTCATGGCCAGTGTTACCAACAAAGAATGGCCCGAGCATTTAACAAGAAGATGAGACCTCGGTACTTTAAAGAGGGGGATCTGGTGTTAAGGAAGGTTCTCCCGAACGCGCAGGACTCTAGAGGAAAATTCACCCCAAACTATGAGGGTCCATATGTGGTAAAAAAGGTTCAGTCAGGAGGTACTCTGATATTAACTCAGATGGATGGTCCCGAGTTGAGAGACCCCATTAACACAGATGCTGTAAAGATGTACTATCCTTAGGTAAGGGAATTGAAATTTTGCCAATGTTTATGAAAGCCAATGTTCGGTGTAAAATTTGTTGAGTCAAGTTTTTACTTTTTACAAGCAAAGTTAATATCCCTGAATGGTCAATAATCCAAATCAATTCGCACCATAACAAATATCCTTAAACACATTACCCACCATTTCACCAATGAAAAATAAACACTAAAATGATAATGAATCTTAATATGGTTTGTGATATAATCCTATCTATTTTTGAGCATTAAAACTGAGCGCGTTATTATGGTAACATTACCGTCAAAAGAGTGTTGTGTATAAAGAAAGGGAGCACATCAAAATTGTCGACCCTGTGTCAAGATAAGAAGAAATGAAGCAGAAGCAAACCAGCCCGAAGGTTCGGTTGTTTGGTTGCTATCCACGATAAACTGGCAAGCATATTAAAATAAATAACTATCATCATATCATCACATCATTTAGTTCAGGCTGTAGAAAGTATATTCAGAAGCATAAGATGAGTCAGCCTATAGTGGGGCACTTGTCTGAACATGCCCTTTGATAGGGTGGTCAGCCCAAAAAGGGGCACTTCCCCAGATCTCTCAAGGTTAGCCCACATGGGGCACCTTTTGAGCCATCATTTTCATCATAGGGTAGTCAGCCCAAAAAGGGGCACTTCCCTAGATCTCTTCCAAGGTCGGTCTATAAAGATGCCTTCCTAATATCATTTTTATATTAGGTTAGTCAGCCCATAGGGGGCACTTTCCTAAAAACTTTGTCCTCATGGTCAACCCATAGGGCACACTTTTTGAGGCAAATCCAATCCAGGTTAGTCAGCCCATAGGGGGCACTTTCCTAAAACTTTGTTCTCATGGTTAGCCCATAGGGGGAACTTTTTGAGACAATTCAATTCCAGGTTAGTCAGCCTATAGGGGGCACTTTCCTAAAACTTTGTTCTCATGGTTAGCCCATAGGGGGCACTTTTTGAGACAATTCAATTCCAGGTTAGTTAGCCCATAGGGGGCACTTTCCTAAAAACTTTGTCCTCATGGTCAGCTCATAGGGGGCACTTTTTGAGGCAAAATTCAACTCCAGGTTAGTCAGCCCATAGGGGCACTTTCCTAAAACTTTGTCCTCATGGTCAGCCCATAGGGGGCACTTTTTGAGGCAAAATTCAACTCCAGGTTAGTCAGCCCATAGGGGGCACTTTCCTAAAACTTTGTTCTCATGGTTAGCCCATAGGGGGCACTTTTTGAGAAAATTCAATTCCAGGTTAGTCAGCCCATATGGGGCACTTTCCTAAAACCTTGTTCTCATGGCCAGCCCATAGGGGGCACTTTTTGAGACAAGTCCCATCAAAGGTTAGTCAGCCCATAGGGGGCACTTTTTGAGACAATCCCATCATAGGTTAGTCAGCCCATAGGGGGCACTTTCCTAAAAATCTACCTCAAGGTTAGCTCATAGGGGGCACTTTCTAAGGCATTCAATTCAAAGGTTAGTCAGCCCATAAGGGGCACTTTCCTAAACCATACCGATTAGTCAGCTCTCGAGGCACTTTTCGGAAATATTCCTCCAAACAGTTACTAGTCTAACAAGACGCTTCTGTTGACAGGTAGCCAGCTCATAAGGGCGCTTCCTGAGTAAATTTTCTTTCCAAGGTTGCAAGTCTGATAAGACGCTTCCTATCATCATTTCTCATACATTCCTACACAATGATGGAGGCATGCCCCATCGCCAATTAGTCAGCCCATAAAGCACTTTTTGGGAAGGAACATTACCTTGAATTGTTAGGAACATCTTCAATCGTAGGATTATTAGCTCTTGGAGCATTTTCTTACCAAAATCCATTCAAGAGGCCAAAAATAGTGTCTTTTGTTTGTCTTTGTAGTTAAGTTTTTCAAACTTTACCACAAAGAGGGGCAGCTGTAAACACCCCATTTTTGCCATAGGAATCGATAATTCTCAAAAATAATGAATTTTTTATTTTTCCCAATTTTCCTCTAATTTAGCATAAATAGTAAAAATATTCAAAAAAATAAAAATAAATAGGAAAACATATCAATTTTGAAAAATGATTTCAGAAATAGCAATAATAAATAATAAACAATTTTTACAAATTTTTGAAATTTCAAAAAATACAAAAAAATAAAAAAAAATCGCATTGCATATATACAATTTGCGATACAAAGAAAATCGGGAAAATGGGCCAGCTTAGCTGGCTCGTGAGTGCATGTTGGGACCGTGTGAAGGCTGAAGGTCGCGAGTTCGAATCCCCCCGCGTGCGCTCGGCAAAAATCTTTCCTTCTTTTCCCTAGAGCTGCCACGTGGCAGCATGTGATTGGCCGAGAGGAAACACGTGCCTCGCACGTGGTCGTCTTCTTCCTCGAGCCCAGCCGGAGAAAAAATCCGGCAGAAGTCCGATAAGGTTGAAATTGCTAGATTTCTTCGAATCTTTTTGGATTTCAATAAATCTAAAACCGAATTATCCAGATAAATCACAAGATTACAACAAATCGACATCAAATAGGTTGGATAGAATCAAATCTAAAAAACGGAAAAATATGGGTTTATCCAAATCGGCCGATTCAAGCTTATCTAAGAGGGTTTCCGGACGCCTATAAATAGAGAAGAAGGTGAGAAAGCCAAAGCACGAATCACAATTGAGAGAAAGTGAGGAAAGAGTGCAAATCGGAGAGTATCGGAGAAGCTTGAAGCCGAAACCACCGACCGGAGCTAGAGCCACCGCAAGGAGACGTTCTGGGAGCAAACCATCGCCACCATTGGATTCAGCAACCTCGAGAAGTTAGGATTCGACACCTCACCCGCTGCGAAAGGCCACCGGAACTCCGTGAACGAGCCTTCCCTGCCGTCGTGTCCGATCGACCCGATTCGACCCGACCGACCCGACTCGCGCACCGACCCGGATCAAGGTAAGTCGGATTTTCCGGATTATTTATTTATTTAATTAATTTTGTTTATTTATTTATTCTGAATTAATTAATTAATTTATTATTTGTTATTTAGTTATTTATTTGTTTATATTTTATTTTTAAATAGGAAAATGTAGAAATTAGATTTTTCTAGAATTTAATAATGTAGATAAATAATAAATAGATAAATAATAAAATATAGAAAAATAATAAAAAACATTAGGAAAATAATAATAAAGTTTTAGATGTCAAAATAGGATAGATAATAAACCAAAAAATTCCCAAAAATTCCCAAAAATCACAAAAATTCCCAAAAATCACAAAAATCCACAAAATTCTCAAAAATCACAAAAATAACAAAAATAACAAAAAAATCATAAAAATCATTAAAAAATTCAAAAATTATAAAAGAATCATAAAAATGAGTTTTAACACTTAGAAAAATCCTTTTCTTCGAATAAATCCAAAATTGATGTTTTTCCCTAAAAATCATTTTCAAAATCAGATTAAAGCTTAGGCTTAGAATTTTTTAGAAAAAAATCCTAAAAATGGTAAGAACATAAAGCAAAAGAGATTTAAAAATTAAAATTCACAAACCAACTTAAAGTTTTCAGAAAAGCGAACTACGGCTTGTTTGATCCTGAGTAGCAGGTACGTAGGCACCCATTCGGGTCAACCCATAAAAATGAATAAAAAATCATTTTTTTTGAAATAATTCAAGAACATAATAAAAAGTAACAGAAACACAATAAAACACATTTTTAAAGATGAACAATTTTAGGAGATTAGGTGGTAACCGTAAAGGTTTTAATAGATTAGCCTCCGGACTTAGAAACTCTGGTTTTCCCTTTTCCTCTTTTCACAAAAACGAGAAGAGGAAATAACGACGACTAGTGGTCCAAATTAAGACTAATCCGCTCCTTTAGTTTTAATTCAATTTTCCCATCAACAGTTGGGTGGCGACACCAAAAATCAAACGAAATTCCTAATTCAAGTCGATGATCTATATTAGATGAGCATAGGGTCTAGTTTAGATCGGATTAGGAATGAAAATTCAAAAATTAGACTCGACAACTTCATACTATAAAGATTGAGTATAAAATGGCTCTATCAAATTCCCCCACACTTAAACTCTTGCTTGTCCTCAAGCAATTGAATCAAATCAATTGAGAAATCCGTCATAGATTATACGAACTTTCTTTTCATCATTCCAAGCATCTATTCATTTGTAATTCATGACTTGTAATTTTAATGTCTACTACTTCAACCAAACTGGTTTCATGTGATCAAATTACCATGGACAAAATTTAATAGCTAATCTAAACAAAACAAACTTTAATCCTCATGTTTAGCAAAAGAATTTTTATTCCAAAAGTAAATACTTAATCCACTAAGGAAAAACACCCAATTAAACTTCATTGGATATTATCAAGTATATAATCCTTGCAACATAAAGTAAAAGCATATAGTATCAACTCTTTCCATAGATTTTCTCCCTTTCTATTATAAGTCTTATTTAATTCAATGAATGTTTACATTCATTGTTCTTTTGATTTAATCAAGCATCTATTTTGACGGGTTTTTGCCCGCTTCTTTTCATGAACTTTTGCCTTTTTCGCCCTTATCGTTATAGTGAGTTCATTGAGTCGGCACATCCCGAGCTCGTCACTCAAGTGACTGGGTTTTGAGATACCCCTACGGACTCTTCCTCACTCTAACATTCAAGTTTGAATACTCTTAACTCAATTATTTGAATTATTGGAGTAATGGCTATGCTTGATTTTTTTTTTTTTTACAACAACTTCAAAGAGTATACAGTTGCTAATATAACCTAGAAGTAAACTTGTTTATTTTTCACTTAGGGACTCGACTTACTCTTAAACTTCCAATTTTAAAGCTAAATACAAGGTAAATTTGTTTCTTAAAGATTTCACTACTTAATTGTAACCAAGTATTCTAATCACAACAGTAGGTTAGTAAAGCATTTGAACAAGTCAATTTCACATTTTGTAGATGCTTATTACAACATTTAGTACAATCTCCAGATTTCATGATAATTTTGAAAAAAATTTGGCTTAAAATTGCTTAAGGACAAACATTCAGAGTATAAGTCAGTTCTCTATTCTCTATATTTTATTATCCTTTCCCCCACACTTAGCTTGAACAGTGTCCTCACTGTTCCTAATTTAGCACAATTAAAGAGGAATTAACAACACAAGGAACATTAGAGAATAAGAGAAAAGGAATACTGGTACTTCCCTGGTATGATGTGTAGAGTAATTGGAATTCTCCCCTTAGGCACTAGAGAGTGTCATCCGATGATATATACCCTTGCTGCAGCTAATCAAAGAAAACTAAAACAAAATAAATTGATATGGGTTGCCTCCCATGAAGTGCCTTTCTTTAACGTCTTTGGCTAGACGTTCCTGTAATTAATCGCAATACTCGGGGTGAGTTAAACTGGTTTCTTCAATATTACATACTTGAAATCCTTCATAAAAAGGTTTCAAGCGATGACCATTGACTTTGAAGTTCTTACCGGTTTCAAGACTTGCGATCTCAACTGCACCATGTGAAATATGTTAGTGATAACAAAAGGACCAATCCACCGTGATTGTAGTTTTCCAGAGAACAACTTCAATCGAGAATGATAAAGTAGTACTTTTTGACCTACAGAAAAATTCTTTCGGGAAATCATTTGATCATGAAAATTCTTTGTTTCTTCCTTGTAGATTTTAGTACTCTCATAAGCTTCTCTTCGAATTTCCTCAAGTTCTTGTAATTGAAGTTTTCTATGCTCACCAACCTCATCCATTCGCATGTTACATTGTTTTACAGCCCAGTACGCCCTATGTTCCAGCTCCATAGGGAGGTGACACGGTTTGCCAAATATCAAACGGTAAGGAGACATACTTATAGGGTCTTGTAAGCTGTCCGGTAGGCCCATAATGCATCTTCAAGTCTTGTGCTCCAATCCTTCCTGCTTGGATTGACGGTTTTTTCCAGAATAGACTTGATTTCTCGATTTGAAACTTCTGCCAATCCATTGGTTTGAGGGTGGTATGCGGTGGAAGTGCGATGAGTGACCCTGTATTTTTTTAGTAGAGTTTCCACTACTCTATTACAAAAGTGTGTACCATGATCACTGATAAGAGCCTTTGGTGTCCTGAACCTAGCAAAAATATGAGATTTAACAAAATCCACAACAACTTTGGCATCATTAGTTCGGGTTGCTTTGGCTTCCACCCATTTTGAAACATAATCTACAGCAAGAAGGATGTAAACATTACCGAAAGAAGGAGGAAAAGGACCCATAAAGTCAATACCCCATATATCAAATATTTCACATGCAAGAATAGGGGTAAGTGGCATTTGGTCTCTACATCCTAAGTTGCCAATTTTTTGACATCGCTCACAAGACTTACAAAACATAAAAGAATCACGAAACAATGTAAGCCAAAACAAACCACATCCTAATACCTTTTAAGCTGTCCTCTTAGGGCCAAAATGTCCACCACATGCATATGAGTGACAAAATTGCAAGACAGAAGGAGTATCGTCTTGAGAAATACACCTTCTAATGATCTGATCAGCACAATGTTTCCACAAATATGGATCATCCCATACATAGTACTTAGCATCACTTTTAATTTTATCTTTTTGAGCCCTAGACAAATCACTTGGTAGTGTCTTAGTAACCAAACAGTTGACAATATCGGCATACCACAGAATTGTCTTTTGAATAGAAAAGAGATACTCATCTGGGAAATCATCTTGTATTGGTGTTGACCCTTCACTGATAGGTATTCTACTGAGGTGGTCGGCAACTAAGTTTTCAGAGCCTTTCCTATCGCGTATTTCCAGATCAAACTCTTGTAATAAGAGTATCCATTGAATAAGTCTTGGTTTCGCCTCCTTCTTCGCGAGCAGGTATTTGAGGGCTGCATGATCAGAGTAAACAATTACCTTAGTACCAAGTAAATATGATCTGAAATTTTCTAATGCAAAAACAACAGCCAAGAGTTCTTTTTCTGTTGTGGAATAGTTGCATTGAGCATTATCTAATGTTCTGGAAGCGTAATAAATGACATGAGAAGCTCTTCCAACTCTTTGGCCAAGAACAGCTCCAACTGCATAATTGCTCGCATCACACATAATTTCAAAGGGAAGGTTCCAGTCAGGTGGTTGGATGATTGGAGCAGAAGTCAACTTATCCCTCAATATGTCAAAAGCGTGCTTACAGGCCTCATCGAACTCAAATGTCACTTCTTTTGCAGCAATCGACATAGGGGTTAAGTAATTTTGGAAAAATCCTTGATGAAGCGTCGATAGAATCCTGCACTCCCAAGAAAAGAGCGAATTTCCCGTACACTTACGGGGTAAGGTAAAGATTTAATCAATTCTACCTTAGCTTTATCGACTTCAAGCCCCTTAGAGGATACAATATGACCTAAAATGAGACTCTGTTCAACCATAAAGTGACATTTTTCATAATTCAACACTAGGTTCTTATCTATACATCTTTGAAGCACTTTTGTAAGGTTAGTCAAACATGAATCAAAAGAATTACCATAGACGATGAAGTCATCCATGAAAACATCTATGATATTTTCCACATAATCTGAAAATATACTAACCATACACCTTTGGAATGTGGCTGGGGCATTAAAGAGCCCAAAAGGCATCCTTCGATACGCAAAAGTACCGAATGGACAAGTGAAAGTAGTCTTCTCTTGATCTTCTGGTGCCACTGGAATTTGATGAAAACCTGAATAACCATCAAGACAGCAATAGTGAGAATGGCTAGCCAAACGTTCAAGCATCTGATCAAGAAAAGGAAGAGGGAAGTGATCTTTTCTAGTTGACACATTTAACTTCCTGTAATCAACACAAACCCTCTAATCGTTCTGAACCCGAGTAGGAATTAACTTACCATCAGAGTTTTCAATCACAGTCAAGCTTGTTTTCTTTGGAACAACTTGAATTGGACTTACCCATTTGCGATCGGAAATTGGATAGATCATACCTGCATCAAGAAGTTTCAAGATCTCTTTCTTAACTACCTCCATCATAGGTGGGTTCAAACGACGCTGAACTTCCCTTGAAGGTTTGCAATTATCTTCCATTAAAATCTTGTGCATCCATGTAGAGGGGCTTAGTCCTTTGATATCGGCTATGGACCATCCAATGGCTTCTTTATACTCTCTTAGCACCCAAATCAACTTTTCTTCTTCTAAAGTACTTAGTTTGTTAGAGACTATCATAGCAAGAGTCTCATTTTCTCCTAAGAAGATGTACTTTAGATGTTCGGGTAAGGGTTTTAATTCCAACTTTGGTGCCTGCACAATAGAGGGAAGAAGTATTGTGTTAGAAGGGGGTAAATTAATGTAGGACACATCATACCTGGTAGGTTTCAATGATTCCAACTCCCAAATCATGTCCTGCAAATCAGAGGATATTACAAGCTTCTCCTTAAGAGTTTTCAATGTATTAATAGTAAGACTCCTATTAAGTACAATTTTCAACTCATCATCGTTTATCAAATCAAATGTAGCCTATGTTAATGGGTCAATAACATCCACAACAAAAACAGGGGAGATATCACTAGGATATTTCATGGCATCATAAATGTTAAATTTAATCACTTCACCATCAAATTCCATAGTGAGGTTACCGTTATGTACATCAATTTTCGTTCTGGATGTCTTAAGAAATGGTCTCCCTAATAATATCATTGAGGAATTACGAGAATCATCATTCTCCATGTCAAGCACATAAAAATCTGCAGGGAAAACCAACCCATTAACTTGTACTAAAACATCTTCTAGGACTCCCTCAGGATAGACATTGGACCTATCAGCAAGTTGAACAATAACACCTGTTTCCTTCAAGGGACCAACATTCAAGCTTTGATAAATAGATAAAGGCATAACATTGATTGAAGCTCCTAAATCACACATAGCTTTAGTGATTCCATGATTACCTATTTTGCAAGGAATAGTAAACATACCTGGATCCTTACATTTAGGAGGAAGCTTCTTCTGAAGAATAGCCGAAACATTCTCACCCAGACTAATCTTTTCATTACCTTTCAGCTTTCTTTTGTTAGTGCACAATTCTTTGAGAAATTTAGCATAATGAGGTACTTGCTTAATTGCATCCAGCAAAGGAATATTTACCTCAACTTTGCGAAAAGTTTCAAGAATCTCCTTTTCTTCAGCTTCATTCTTAGTTTTCGCTAATCTAGAGGGCAAAGGAGGTGTTGTTGTCATGACTTTTGGTGGTTCAACAAAGGATCATTTGATCTAGTTGTTCTGCTGGCTTGGAGTTGCAGTCTCTTTCTTAGTCTCTTTCTCAAGATTAGTTCGGTGTCCTTTCTCATTTGATCCCTGCAATTTCGTTCCACTTCTTAAGGTAATTGCATTAGCGCTTTGCTTTGGATTTGTGATAGTTTGAGAAGGTAACTTACCTTGAGTTTCTAACCTGTTTATAGAAGAAGTAAGTTAGCTTACCTGATTTTCCAAGTTGTGAATGCTCTGCTTTATCTCATCCTGAAATTGTTTTGTATTAACAGCAAGTGATTTAACAATTTCTTCAAGAGACATACCTGAAGTGGAAGGAGCTTGTGGTGCTTGGTTTGATGGCTTAGGTTGGAATTTTTGGAAGTTTTGTGGTTTATTGCCATATCTGAAGTTAGGATGGTCCCTCCATCCAGGATTATAAGTATTCGAGTAGGGATCATATTTCCTTTGTAGCTGTCCTGGGAATCCTCCTACAGCATTGGCATGCTCATGATTGTCATCTTGCAGTGAGGGACACATGTCGGTGGGATGATTAGGAGCAGCACAAATTCCACAAGCCTTCACCTGCTGTGTATTTCCAAGAGCTATCTGCTGCACAAGGGAGGTTAGGTTAGAAACACTTACCTCATTTACCTTCCTTGAAGATGTATCAGCCTATACCTAAATTGTTGCGAATTAGCAGCCATAATGGAGATCAATTCCCTAGCTTGACCAGGGGTTTTGTTTACTATGGCACCTCCGCTTGCAGCATCCATCATCTTCCTCTCCATTGGAGCATGCCTCCATAGAAGTATTAGATGAGAAGTTGTTCAGATATCCCATGTTGTGGACAACTTGCACAAAGTTGCTTGAACCTCTCCTAATACTCATGAAGAGTCTCGGTGTCCCTCTGTTTGATACCACAAATTTCTCTTCTTATACCAGCAACTCTAGATGCGGGGAAAAATTTACCCAAGAAGAGTCTCACCATATCTATCCAAGTGGTTATAAAACCTAGAGGCAAATAAAACAACTAATCTTTAGGTTTAGTACTTAAAGAGAATGGAAAAGCACGTAACTTGATTTGATTGTCGGTTATTCCTTGCGGCCTCATACTAGAACACACTATATGAAATTCTTTCAAATGTTTGTGAGGATCTTCATTCTCAAGACCATGAAAGGTGGGTAGCAGATGTATCAACCCAGATTTCAACTCGAATTCAACAGCTAGTTCGGGATAGTGAATATAAAGGGGTTGTTGATTCACATCCGGTGCAGCCAATTCTCGCAGTGTTCTTTCGGGATTTGCCATATCGTCTTCTTTTCAGAATCGATGGATGAATCAGACAAATCTGATGCCAAGTTCAATCTAGGGGATGATCTAGCTTCTCTTCGCAGCCTCTTAAGAGTCTTCTCAATCTCCAGATTATAAGTGAGTGCACCTGTATGAGAAGAGCGAGTCATACAAGAATAGAAATAAATTTGACACCAATCCCTGGCAGCGGCGCCAAAATTTGATGGGTGTCAAATCCAACAAAAATAAAAACCTACTCCTAGACAATGATATGATTTGCATATAGTAATGAGTAGGGTCGTATCCATAGGGATTGGTTAAATATATTTCTATTCAAAGAGAATAAAGAGGAAAAGAAAAATGGGGGGTTTTGTTTGTGAATTAAAATAATATTGAAACAAGATAATAAAATCGAATATTGATAAAAGCCTAGCCAAAGAAATCAAGATAGTTTAATTCTAGGAATGATCATCGATGAAAATGTCTTCTATCCTTATTTCTAGATAAACTGGTTACGGTTATTAACAAGCTCTAATAACCTATCTCTCCTTACTTCTTTGATAATCATAAACAAGCTTTTTGATTACTTCTCTTATCGATTAGACAACCCTAAACAAGCTCTTAGGATTTAATCTATCAATAGCATTAAAAAACAAGAGAGACCACCAATTCATGCTAGTAGATTATAAGATAACCTATTTAAACAAGATCATACATCTCCATAACATGAATTCGATCATCTATTTATATAATCAAACATGTTATTGTATCACCGAGACTAGAACTATCAAACAATTACGATTTGACGTGCTAGTTGACAATATATTAACTTGCTCATTGAGTAGAAGAGCTCTAATTCATACCAATCAACAAAGATAATAATGACAAGACGTTCAGAAGATATATGAATATCCAAAAACAAAAATAGATTAAATACAAATCAATTAGATCTCACAATTCGTGGAGAATCAAACTTCTATGACCCTTTGGCTAGAAAATCTACTTAGCTACACATGTTCACCATCAAAACGAAAATTAAAAGTAAAAACATAACAAGTCTCTGTTCCCGGTTTTTGCTCTGCCTCCTTCCTTCCTTCTTGTCTCTTAGATGATCCAAGATTATCGTTACCCTCTAGGGTTAGTTCTATTTATATTGTTAAAGGAATGGCAGGTGATCTTTTGCTAGCAAGATATGAAAATATCCTTTCGTTTTTCAAGTAAATCTCGAGAAGAAAATAATCATCCGCCTGGCATGCCCTACAACATGGCCGTGGGATAAACCGTGCCATTCCTCTGTGTACAATTCACATATCATCTTCCGTGTCCAGTGTGTTACCCGGTTTAAACCACGGCCAGATCCTAAGCCGTGTCATCCCTGGTCGAAGTTCCACATTTCTCCTTCTTATTTAGTATATGGCACGGCTTCATCAACTTCCACCCCGGCCGTATCACAAGCCGTGTCTCTCTCCTTCTCATGCAGTGTGTACACGGTTTCACCATGGCCCTATCTCAAACCGTGCCTCCCCTTCTAGATAGATACACGGTCGTGTACTTTAACCGTGTATTTCCCATGGATTTCTTCAGAAGATACACGGTCGTGTACTTCAACTACACGCCCATGTACTTTCCTCCACGGTGTAAATCCTTGTCTTTGATCCAAGTTGTAGATGACTTCTCTAATTTACTTGAATTAGCACCCTTGACCCCCATTTAACCTGATTTATCACCATAATAGAATTACGACCATTTTCCTTTTGATTTCTATAAATCTATAATAAATTAACACACTTTATACTATAAAGATTGGTATAAAATGGCTCTATCAGTTGGTCTCTATCGTTCTATGATTTGATTGCGAATCATTTAATTTTATCAATCTTAGCATCTATAGATTGGTAATTTAATCCATATCCTTGTTTTTATTCGATAGTCCCAAAATCCAGAAAACCCAAAATTTGTAACATTTGATTGTTATTGACGATTTGATTTGTGTGGAAGTTTTTCGATTTCAATTCCCCTTATCATTTGGTGTCAAGCAATCGTACCAATTTTGTAACACTATAAATATCTATACTGAAGAACAAGTACTAAAAGGCAAGTGATTCCCTATGTAAAAGTACAATGGACCAACCAAAACAAAAATAGAAGCTACTTGGAAGTTGGAAAAAGAAAATGCTTTGATAACTATATAGACATTTTTCCAAACTTAGGTAACTTTTGATGACGACATTTTTGTAAAAGGGGGGTTGGAGAATGTAAAACCTAAAGAAAATAAATTAAGATAAAATAAAAAAAGGGTCAAGGCAAATAAAAGTAATAAAGCTTTAAGATAAAGGGGAAATTAGTTCTTTTCATGAGATGGGTATAAAAGAGGTAAACACTGGTCATTTGGCCCCTTTCATTTTCTACACTACAACACCCCCAACATAAGGAAAAAATATTGGAGATAAAGGTTTGCTGCTACACCTAATCAAAAAGGAATTTTCCTGTAGTAAGTAAATCGATTTAGGATTCTATATTTTTTTATTTACTTGCATAAAATATGATGGATAATTAGATTATTGGAATTCCACTATAGAATAAAATTAGAAGAGTGAGGGTTCAAATAAAACTTGATTGTTAAGCAAATCTTTAGAAGTAATTGATCCATTCTAAAGTCATTTTACATCATGATGAGATCCATGATGAGAGCCAAGCCAAAAGAAAAAAATTGGATCTTTTTTGAAGTCTCCCTGGACCGTCACAAGAAATCAAGCAAAACGATTCAAGGAAGCACTTAACGGGTTGATAAAGGTTGTCCATGAAGCCGGAAAGGATTGGAGCAATCATGAAGTTGGAACGGATTGGAAAAACCCATGGGAAGACCCTTGCTTTTTTACAAGTCACACCGGACACGGTGTTAAGAGGGCGTGTACTTTCAAGGCACGGCTGAGTAGGAATTCCAAGATTGTACAGAATCATACACGCTAAACATATGGCAAAAAGGCACGGCCGTGTATGGAGACAAGCAAATCCACAGAAAGATACACGACCAAAGACACGGTTGTGTATGTGCCCGGGAAAATGTGCACAGAAAATACACGGCCAAATTTACAGGGTCGTGTACACGGCCGTGTATCCCCTACCGGCCAGCTTTTTCTGTTTTCGTTTTTTTTACGAACTTATCTAAGCTACTCGTTTTTGACTTGTTTTTCACGAATTGTAACCCTAGTATAAAAGCTCCTAGGGTTAGAACAACTAAGAATTTACATCTTGAACATTAAACACTTTTGAGAGGCACCTCTCTTGTTCTTCAAGAATAACTAGAACTTATCGGATTTTATTTCCGTGGCGTTCAATCCGACTTATCAATCGGTCTTTCATCCCGATTGTGGCATCTTCACATTATACCAAGGTTCTTGGCTCGCTTAAAGACAACGGGTCACGGTTTTTCCCCTTTAGGTGTTTAGGGTCTTAGGCAAAGAATTTCCGAACGTAATTGGTATTGGGTTTCATCACGGGTTGGCGTGGTTTATATCAATTTGGTATCAGAGCTTAGGTTTGTCAAAACATCAAGTTCGGGGTTTAGGAAGGTAATATCAAAAACCCTAACTCCAATCGTTCATATTAATTATCGTATTCAATTTCCATAGTATTGATTGTCTTTTCATAGTGTAATATCGACTAGGCGATTGTTACAAAAAAAAAAAGGGGTAAAAATCACAACAAAAAAAAGAAGAGAAAAGAAAAAAAAGAAAAACATGATCAAAAGCAACAACTGAGAAAAAAAAATTCGGATAGAAAAATAGAGGAAAATTTATGAACCCTTTGATTTGTTTTTGAATTCTACGGAAGGGAATTGGGTGTAGTTCGGGTTAGTTCCAAGAGAATTGAGAAGAGAAATTGGCGAGTTGATATCATCATTATTTGTGAGACTACACGAGTGACTGTGTGATATCATCGTTTGAGCGAAACACGTAAGGGATTTTATCGTGAGGTTTAATTATATATAATTTGTGTTAGTACTAATCTTTTCGCAGGACTATGTCGAGACAACATTCTCCTAAGGTAGAGGGGAAGGTTTGATGCTAGTTAGTCATTGAGGCGTTGAGGGGTGAGATGAAGAGGGTGTTCCAAGAGGGAATGGAACAAATTCATGAACAGTAGAGCAAAGATTAGAGCAATCCACAAATGTATTCCAAGGGCATAAGAGGGAGAGTCGTTCTAGGATTGGGAAGATAGAGGAGATAGGAATAGAGAGGATGATCAATTGAGTAGCATAAAGATGAAGATTCCTCCTTTCCAAGGGAAGAATGATCCCGAGGCGTACTTAGAGTGGGAGAAAAAGGTTGTCACAATTATAGTGGAGAAAGAAGGTAAAACTTGCTGCCATTGAATTTTCGGATTATGCTATAGTGTGGTGGGATCAACTAATGTTAATAGGAGAAGGAGTGGCGAGCCACCTATTGAGTCTTGGGAAGAGATGAAAAGAGTAATGAAGAAGCAGTTTGTGCCTGCGTATTATTATCGTGAATTGCACAACAAGTTGCAAACTCTGAGGTAGGGAAGCCGAAGTGTAGATGAGTATTTCAAGGAGATGGAAGTCACTATGATTAGGGCGAATGTAGAGGAGGATAGAGAGGCTACAATGGCTAGGTTTTCTTGCGGGTTGAATAGAGAAATCCAAAATGTGGTTGAATTGCAGCATTATGTAGAATTGGAGGATATGGTTCACATGGCTATAAAGGTTGAGAACCAGCACAAGAGGAAAGGTAGTAGTAATGCACGGTTTCCACAGGGTAATGGTTCATCCACTTGGAAGACCAACCAATGGAAGAAAGAAGAAAAGCCTTTACCCACTAAACCGAAAGGAGAGTTGAGGCAAGTGGTTCTACTCCTAGTAACAAAGGTAACCCTGAATCTTCTACTTCTAGAAATCGTGACATTAGATGCTTTAAATGCCAGGTAGAGGCCATATTGCTAGTCAATGTCCAAATAGGCGTGTGATGATTTTGCATGATGATGGTGAGTATGAGACTGAGGGGGGTAGTGAAGAAGATGATATGCCTCCACTGGAGGATGCTAGTGATGATGAGGAGCCTGCAATGGGAAGGCTAGTGGCAATAGTAAAGCGAGCTTTGAATGTGCAGGTGAAGGAAGAAGAGGAGGTGCAAAGAGGGAATATATTTCATACTAGATGTTATCTAGGAGATCACATTTGTAGTTTGATTATTGATGGGAAGTTGCACCAATGTAGTGAGCAATTTTATTATTGAAAGGCTGGGCTCAAAACTATTAGACACCCTAGTCCATATAAATTGCAGTGGTTGAATGATAGTGGAGAGACTAAGGTGAGTAAGCAAGCATTGATTGGTTTCCGCATTAGTAGGTATGAGGATGAGGTGTTATGTGATGTAGTGCCAATGCAAGCATGTCATATGTTATTGGGAGGCCGTGGCAATTTGATAGGAAGGTTGTTCATGATGGCTTTTCTAACAAGTATACGCTTGTTCACCTGGGGAAAAGCTTTAATCTTAAACCGTTAACACCTAAACAAGTGTATGAGGAATCGGTTGCAGCTACAACAGTCGTTTGCAAAACACAAGGTGAGTGAGAAGCAGAGTGAGAGTGAGAGAGCAAAAGACAATGAGAAGAAAAAGGAATATAAAAGTTAAGATCAAAAGGAAAAGGAGAGGAAGGCTGGAAAGAGTGTGAGAGGCCAAGTTAAAGGGGGAATCAACTTTGGTGGTGAGTGAAAAGGAGAGGGCAGCCTTGCAAAAGGAGAGTTATGTGGCAAGAGCGAGTGTAGTGAGGAAGCAACCTATGTTGTTGCTGGTTTTTAAAGAAACATGTTTGACTACTAACGAACTATCTAATGCTTTGCCTAGTGTGGTTGTGTCTCTTGTGTAGGACTTTGAAAATGTCTTTCCGAAGGAACTCCAAAGGCAGGTCGATGAATTAATGGAGAAGGGATACGTGAGAGAAGGCATGAGTCCATGTGCGGTGCCTGTGATTTTGGTGCCTAAGAAGGATGGGACATGGAGAATGTGTGTTGACTGCCGCTTCATCAACAACTTTACGGTAAAGTATCGTCATCTCATTCCTTGTTTAGATGACTTCTTAGATTGGTTATATGAGTATAGTGTCATTCCTCGTAAGCCATGGATAAACATTTCCATAGATTTTGTGTTAGGATTATCTAGGCCTAGGTATGGTCGATTCTAATTTTGTGGTTTTGGATAGGATTTTTAAAACGATTCATTTCATTCCTTGTCATAAAACTGATGATGCTATACAGTTGTTGATTTGTTCTTTAGAAAGGTAGTGCGTCCGCATGGTATACCTAGAAGCATTGTTAGTGATCGAGATGAGAAATTTTTGAGTCATTTTTGGAGAGTATTGTGGGAAAAGTTGGGAACTAAACGGATGTTTTCAACTATCTGTAACCCACAAATTTATGGGCAAATTGATGTGGTTAACAGGACTTTAATTCAATTGTTAGGGGCAATCATAGAGAAGAACATTAGGACTTGGAAGGATTGTCTACCATTTGTGGAGTTTGCATATAACAGGCTTATATAGCACTACTCATTGTTCACCATTTGAGATTGTGTATGGTTTTAACCCATTGGTTCCTTTTATTTATTGCCATTGCCACTTAACAAGTCTGTGAGTTTTGATGCTGATTCTAAGGCAGATTTCGTGAGAAAGCTACATGCACAGTAAAGATTAGGATTGTAAAACAAAATGCCAAGGTCGCTTAAAGGGTGAACAAGGACAGGAGACCCAAGATTTTTCAGCCTGGAGATTGGTTTGGGTGCATTTTCGTAAGGAGAGTTTTCCATTGCAGAGAGATCCAAGTTGAACCCAAAGGGAGATGGTCCATTTCCGATGCTTGAGAAAATCAATGATAATGCTTACAAGAAAAATTTACCAGGTAAGTATCCAGTAAGTGTCACATTTTATGTTACTGATCTGAGTCCATTGATGCAGGCAATGATTGAGGACAAATCCTTTTCAAAGGAGGGAAATGATGAGAGCCAAGCCAGAAGAAGAAATGTGGATCCTCTTGAAGTGCCGCCTGGACCGATCACAAGAAATCAAGCGAAACGATTCAAGGAACACTTAATGGGTTGATAAAGGTTGTCCATGAAGCCGGAAAGGATTGGAGCAATCATGAAGTTGGAACGGATTGGGAAAAACCATGGGAAGACCCCTGCTTTTATACAATCCCCACCGAAAACGGTTGAAGAGGCGTGTACTTCAAGGGACGCCGAGTAGGAATTCCAAGATTGCATAGAATCATACACGGGTAGACACACGCTAAAAGCCGGCCGTGTATGGAGACAAGCAAATCCACAGAAAGATACATGACCAGAAGTACACGGTCGTGTTTTGTGACCGGAATGTGCACAGAAAAGTACACGGCCAAAGTACACAGTCGTGTACACGGCCGTTATCCCCTACCGGCCCGCTTATTCTTTTTCGTGTTTTTACGCAACTTTCAACTACTCGTTTTTTGGACTTGTTTTTAACGAATTTAACCCCATATAAAAAACCCTAGGGTTTAGAACAAAAAGAATATACATCTTTTAACATTTAAAAACTTTTAAGGGACCCTCTTGGTTCTTTAAAAACTAAATAAACTTACGGGTTTTATTTCCCTGGCTTCAACCCACTTATCAATCGGTCTTTCATCCCCATTGTGGGTCTTCACATTATACAAATTCTTGCTCGCTCTAACAAGGGGCACGGTTTTCCCCTTATGTTTGGG